>ML786195.1:68680-106118 GCA_009831015.1 Picea engelmannii | reverse complement strand
CTTGGGCTTTGAATGATTCAAGAATTTCTTTCAAGGTTTGAGACGAAATAGCCATCTGAGCACCCTATGAACTCTTCGGTCCTGCAGCCGTCACGAAAAAACTCAAAAAAATTGACCCAATAAGTTTCGGCAGAAAATCGCGGATTTTTCTGGAAAAACCCTAAAAACTGTTGAACTTAAAATGCTCATAACTTCACTTCCCGGACTCCGTTTCGGATGATTTTTTTTTTGAAATTGGGTGAAATTGTGAGAGGAACTCAGATATGTAATTTATTTAGGAATATTCAGCCTACAAATTCTACAAAAATAAAAACAAATCGCATCGCCGTCCATAGAAAAAACACTGAAAAATTGCAGATTTTAAAACCTCAATATCTTGACCTTACGGACTCCGTTTCGGTCGATTTTTTTTTTAAATTGGGTGTTTTTATGAGAAGAACTCAGATATACAACCCTTTTCTGCAAAGTTTGCATCAAAACACACCAAAAACTTCGATAATGTCGCAGCCCTCTTTTTTCTGCTCTGAAAAAAAATCTGCAAAAATAAAAAATATTTGCCCACAACTCCGGCCAAGGAAAGTGCTCTGATACCAATTGTTAAGTACCTATACCAGATCTGAAAATATACTTCAATAATACCAAGAATAAACCATAAACCATTCACCATAACATGAACACAAGAAATAGAGAAATCCCTTAAGGTAGGGTAACACCATATCTTAATCCTTATGGAAGGATAAAAATCCTCAAGCAATCCTTGCTTGTACAATCACAATATTCTTCACTATGTTTCATTACATTGCCTAGACTTCTTTATATAGCTCTCTCTATCTCCTAGGAACCTTCTAGAGAGCCTTCTCACATTTATTACATCCAACTACCATAGTGNNNNTTTATTAATATAGTGGACCTAGTCCACCTTACATTGAATGACCACATTCCCATATATTAAATGACTTCCACTAATAACACATAACTACATTCCCATTGGGTACCTCCCTAGGTACTCCATATTACCTCCCTAGGTATACCACAACTTTGAAGTACTTCGAGAGTCGACATCACAGAGGGTTCTTTCGCAAGGTCTTCTACAATATTGTAGTTTTGGGCAGCACGTGCATGAGGATTAAAGGATGAATTTCAAACAATGTCCTTGGGAGAAGGGATAAGGATTGTATCTAAGCCCGGTCATTTGAGATGAAGAGGACCGTTTGGAGGTGAAGTTGGTGGAGGAGGTTGAACCAAGTTGCGATTGCAATATCATTCTTTTGAGACTCACCAGTACCCATAAGAACATAACACATGGTAGAGGGAGAGGGTTGATCATAAATGACCAATAGGGCCTGCTGCTGAGAAGGGAAAGGTTGTGACAGGACGACAGGGGTAGAAGATGTACTAGTTCCTTGTAGGAACTTAGTAATTTCGGCACGTCGTGGACAATATTTCATGTAGTGATCATCACCATAGATAACGCAAGGATAACAAGGCTTGCATTTGTCCTTATCATCAGTGAGATGGGATTTAGTTTTCTTGGATTTTTGATTATTATTTGTATCCTCCTTATTCCTACCCTTCCCTTTCTTTTTATTTTTTATTTTTACCAGTAGGGGTCGATTGAACCAAATTAACATCAGAGGTTTTACCGAGGGAAGGAGTCGGATTAGGAGTATTTTGTACAATAGAAATATTAGATTTTGGATTAGGGTGACTGGATTGTTTAGACTGAGTCTCAGTGTGAAAATTTATAATCATCCCATCAACAACATGGGAAGCTACTGGAGGTGTGAGGGTAGGATTCGTAGACTGACGAGGAGCATCAGGGATCAGGTCGTACAGAGTGTTCGTTTGCGAATAAACGAGATCTAAGTACTGAGCACGACTAAACGTCATGGAATATAGGACCAATAGATGATTTTGAAAACCACTTAGCCAACAACTGTTCAGGAAGAGGAACTTTGATTAAGTGTCTTCTCCTCCTCCATTCATGAATATGATCAGAAATGTGAGTGGAAGAGGATTGTTTAAAAGAACTCAAAATTTTCATTCTCGTCTCATAATGTATTGGATACTAGTAATGTGTTAAGAAGGACATGGATAGAGTATTAAAGTCATTAAAGAAACCTTGTGGTAAATTGATATACCACTTAGCCTCTGAACCCGTAAGATTTCATTGGAAAAGATGTAATCTTATAGATTTCTCCATCGATGAGTTAGACAAGCACCAAAGATGGAAAGTCATGACGTGATTATTTGGGTCTTCTCCATGCTGACCATCAAACTTAGGAATGTCAGATGGAAGTTTGACCGGGATGACAGGCTAGTAAGGAGAGTGCAAAATAGGATCATTCAGAATCCTAGATAAATACGGTAAATCCAAGGTAGAAAGAAAAGGAAACTACCTATTCACTTGAGTAAATTGGTAGTTTTGAGGAGGTAATCACGTAGGTATACCAGTAGGACCATAAGCAATTTGCATATAGTTATAAATTCCTGAAATATTTGATTATGGAGGATTTGGAGCCGCATAACCAACAAAAGTTGGTTGATTAAGGAATCTTCCTTGAAAAGGAGCGTTGGACTGTAAATTTGGGCCCCAAGAAAGATTCATAGAACCTGGATACGGTTGTCTGAGGTTAGGGGGTATAAAAGCATTGACTTTAGGATGTTTCCCCTAGACAGTTGTGGATTCCCTTGGAAAGGGAGATTCCAAGGTTGAGATTGTAACACAGGTATACTTTGGGCATAAACCGGGTTATGGCCTCCAACTTGAGATTTTCCCCCAAGTTGAAGTTTCCCCCAAACTTGAGATTTCCCCCCAAGTTGAGGTTGACCTCCAACAGGAATCTGAAAACTAGAAGTGATAAGATGGTTGGTGCATCCAATTTGATTGGAGCTACTAGGGCCAGGATGATTAGCTCCTCCCAGTAAAGGTGGAGGGGGAATGTACGGCCCTTTGGAGAGAACCTGGGTAGGTGTAGGAACAAAACCAACAACAACATTATACCCAGGCGAAACAAAAATATTTGATCCTCTGGTCAGATTCTGGGCAGGATTAGCAATGGAATTATTCAAAGCATTATGCCCAGGGGGAAGTGAAGGATTTGATCTAGGCAAAAGCGGTGTTCCAATAGGAGCTTGGGATATCACTGGATTTTCGGCAAAAAAAGGCATAGCTTGTGAGACCATGGTAGATCCGACGTACTGTAGAGAAAGGATTGAGTGAGAACCAACCAACAATTGGGCCGCAACACTGACAACATTACTAGTTGTACCAGTAAAATGATCTAAAGGTACTATGTAAGTGGTATATGTCACAAGCGCTTATGATGCCATAGGTCAGTTAGAACTCGTTCCTAGGTTGTCAAAAATATTGTGTCCTAAAGAATGGAGAGGGACAGAGCTAGGATTGAAAATTCCAGTAGTATGAACTGGGGTTATAAACAACGCACCTTGAAAAAGTGGATCGTCCACACCAAACTTTGTGTTAGGTCTAGTAGGTACTTCGTCAACAACAATGTCTCTTGAAAAATTAATTTGGAGTAACTGTGGGTCATGTGTTGTACTCAATAACGGGTTTTCGGGAATTCTAAATGATTCCAAAGAGTTATGAATCTTGAATGCTTCTAAATAATTCGTACTCCCAATTTCAGAGGCTATTTTGTTATTGACTACTCCCATAGGAGAGCCTTCCGATGATTTAGGAAGCAAAGGGACGTAATATTATGGATTTTCCGAAGGTAGTCCTTGCATCCTACGTGAACAGCGAAGACCTATGTTGGCTGCACCAAATAAAGAATGAAAAAAATCTATGGCCAACTAGAGAAACAAACAACACTCGCTAATAAAATCTAGGAATCAAACCAAGCAAACAAACCTTCTTATTTCGATGTCACTAGTTGGTGATGAAATCCAACGTCGTGAAATCAAGACAAGAAGAGGCTGGGATAAATGGGTGGAAAATTTACGTTGATGACCTGCTTAATGGACTTATGCCTTGGTGCAAGCTCCCACACATAATCATGGGTATACCCTCCAAGGAGCCCAAGTGAGTTTGTCCAATGTAGATTTGAGGTACCGTGAAGACTTTCCCCTCCACGGTCACCTCGTGTAAAGACCCTAAAGAGATAGGCCACTAAGGTTACCAATTACTACAATGATGCCTAGGGAAACAGTCGACAGTCCGATCCACGCTCAAAGGCATGGTATCTAGCCTGAAATCAACTTAAGAGGATCCCACACATAATCATGGGTATACCCTCAAGTGACCCCCAATAATACACACAATCTCTACACCAAGACCAACAAAGCAGGGTGAGTAACTCTATCAGTCTCAATGCGACCTCATGTTTGACCCTTATGTGAGAAGGGCTTCCCAGGACAAAATGTAGCAAGTGGATTTGACACTCTCCCTATCACAAGATTCTATTGTGTGTTTTAATGCTTTGGAGAGTGTTCCTTTCAACCTATTCCAAAGTCTTATCCTAGCTAATGTTGGTGTAAAGAATTCCTAGAAAATAAAAGTTACTAATAAATTTTAATATTACGTTGTGTTTTAAAGAGGCCATTGATTACTCAAAAAGGAGATGGAGATGAAATTGATGATATGTATGACCTTGACCCAATAAAATTCAATAAGAGATTAATGTGCAATCTTTCAATTCAATGAACTGTAATTACAGTGGGGAAAAGGTATCTTTTTGAAGTACAAAATCTATGAAACACAATTTCTCAATTCTTAAATGAACAAAATTCCAAACAATCAAGAGTTACAAAATTTTCCAATTTTCTCTTATAAATATTTGAATGCAAAAATTTTCTTATGAAAGATTACTAAAAAGAAAATTAATTCCAGTTCTTCCTTGCTCAAATCAAATCAGGGATGTAATACAGGGAAGAAAATTAACACACTCATGACCTTGTTCCCAAATGAAACTCACTATGCAAACAAAAATAAAAAAGATAAGAAAATTCTTTTTCAAATGAAAACAAAAAATATTTCTCAATCAATAAACAATGTGAAAAGTGAAGGCAATCCAAAACTTCAAACAAATCAAAAACTCCTTGTCAATCAAGCACTCGGGACCAAGATCCAGAGATTATATCCTTGTGACAAAAATCAAAAGGAAAAACTTGCAAAATTTATGAAGATAAACTTTCAATCACTGAAAATCAATCAAATGCAAGCTTTAAACTCACGAGTCATTAAGACACTGGTACTAGAATTGCATTCTGGGCTATTAAGGCAAAAATGGGTGAAAAAAATAAAGTTGACTCTCCCCAACAAAATCTACATGAATCGTCACAGGCTACCTATGGCGCATAGTGCGATGATCTAAGGTCGTCGCAGGCTACTAGGAGAGTACATTGTGACGTTGTTTCCCTGGTATAAACTATCACAGTGCGACGCCAAAGGATTGTCGAAGGCTGTCTATATGACATAGTGCGACAATCTTTGTAACTAGGGAAAAAATGGAAGAAAGTCAAAAAAAATTACTGAACTTGCAGACCCAGGGAGTCCAGATGGATCACCCACAGAATTTAACTAAAGGAAGGTGGGATAAAGGCTACTAAGAAACAAAAAAACAAAAACAAGGCACTTCACCAGTATGGTTGCCAATTTAGTTGCTGGACTAATCAATAAGTGCGGACACAAATAGATCTCCCTAGTACCACCTGGAACTAGAACAAAACAGAACAAAATATAAACCTTTCCCTAGGCTCTAACTATTGAATTTACTAGTTAACAAGAGATAGACAACATACCTTTTAAATTTCTCTTCCTCTTTCCATTGTCATCCTCACTCTGTTCCAATGCCCATAGAGTATTGAATCTGCAAAGGAACAGAAGCCAACAAAGTGAAAGCAATAAAGCATACTCAACAAGAACCTATGTATGTCATCAAGGAATCATACAATAAAACAAGAATGGTTTTATGGGAAAGAAACATATTGTTGTATTATATTAATAGAAAGTGGAGAATACAACCAAAGCCTTGATGTCACAAGGTCCCCTTTCAATGGCCCTTTTCTCTAACACACACACCTTTCCTCCAAATCCCTTGAATGAAGAAGATCCACCATGTATCTTGTAGAACTAAAGAAAAGCTCTCAGGAATAATCTGAGGCATAATTTCTCCATACAAATCTTAGCCTATTCAACCTTAGCCTTTTCCATGAGAGATCCCTACTTATATAAGGTGAAGGAGATATTGATGAGGAGATTAGGATGATCCCACCAAATCATAGAAGCAAGTAAGATCCAAACCATTCGGAGGCCACCTCATCTTCTAGAATATCCCCTTCTAGAACTTTCATGAAGCTTTACTTTTCCTTATCTTTTGGCATCGTTGCACCCTAGCTATAGTGCAACCTATGGAGACGTCGTAGTCCAACTCTAGATCAGGAGGCAACGATTGGGAATCATCGCACCCTATGCCTTTTGCAGGGTGTGACGACCTTCCTTAATAAGGTTTTTGAGAAGGGAAAGTCCGTCCCTTTCCTCATGGAGAAAGACTCTTTTATCCTTTCTAGGAATATGAACATATGTTGTCAGTGAGTCACGGGGGTGACCAAAATAATGTATAAAAATGACTTTGATATCAAGCACATCAAAGGAAAGGAGAACAAAGTGGATAATGCACTTAGGAGGAGAGTGCATGAACTGCATGCAACAACCATTAGCATGTATTAGACGGATCTTAAAGGAAGAATTTTTGAGGCTGGAAAGGTTGATTTGCAGTATATGGAATTGGTAACTAAATTGCAACAAGGTAAAATGAAGCAGAAAGATGAAGATTATGAATTGAGAATTGATGAAATTATCTTGTACAAAAATAAAGTTTATGTACCAAATTCTTTGGAATTGAGGAGTGAGATTTTAAAAGAGATGCATAATGTGCCTTATGCAGGACACCCATGGTATCAGAAAACAATTTCAGCAATCAAAATCCAATATTATTAGCCAGGCATGAAGAAGGAAGTTGTTGATTTTATTTCCAAATGATTGGAATGTCAAAAGGTAAAGGATGAAAATAGAAACCCAGCTGGTTTTCTACAACCATTACCCATTCCTGAGTGGAAATGGGAAGTTGTAACAATGGATTTCATCACAGGATTTCCCATAACAAGAAAGCAACATGATGAAATCATGGTGGTGGTGGAAAAGCTTACTAAAACTTCCCATTTCATTCCTATGAAGGTTACTCACAAGGCAACCATTGTTGTTGATATTTATATGAGGGAAGTAGCATGCTTTCATGGCATTCCCAAGACAATTGTGTTTGAGAGAGACCAAAATTTCACCTCAAAGTTTTGGAGAGGATTATTCAAAGGATTCAAAACAAATCTGAACTTCAACATTGCCTATCATCCTGATTCTGATGGGAAACAAAAAGGGTGAACCAAGTGATATAGGATATTCTAAGGATGTATGTGATGGAAAAACCATATACATGGGAAGATTAGGTACACTTGGTAGAATTTTCCTACAACAATGGGTATCAAGCATCACTGAAGATGAGCCCGTTTGAGGCACTTTATGGCAGAAAGTGAAACACCACAGTAAGTTGGGACAACCCAGCTGATAGGGAAGTGGTTGGGCCAGAGCTTCTCAAGGAAACGAAAGAACAAATGATAAAGATCAAACACAATTTGAAGGCTTTCCAAGATAGACAGAAAAGTTATTCTGACAAGAACATGACTCATAGGGAATTTAAAGTGGGTGATCATGTTTTCTTGAAGGTGAAAGCCAACAAAAGTTCCCTAAAGTTGGGAAACTGTTCCAAGTTGGCAGCCAGATACTGTAGGCCATTTGAAATCCTAAAGAGAATTGGTGCAGTAGCATATATGTTTGCATTTCCTGAATCAATGTTTATACATAATGTATTTCATGTCTCATTTCTTAATAAATATATACATGATGCTAATCATGTTATTGATTGGAATGTGGTTCAAGTGGAGCAAGAAAGTTCTTTTCAAGTGTAACATGTGCGCATATTCGACTGAAAAAGCAAGAAAATATGGAATCAATCCATAGGGATTGTAAAAGTCCAGTGCACCTGGTATGGTCCTGAGGACGCAACATGGGAGCATGATGATGTTATGCTGGCAGAGTACCCACATCTTTTTGAAGATTTTGAAAATCTTTTTGATATGATGTAAATGCATTGCACTGAGGACAGTGAAAAAATAAGGGGAGGGGATTGTAATACCCCAAGGTCGAGCCCCTGTGAAATTTAATGATTTTTGTAGGCTAGTGAGCCAAATAATTATAAGTTGGTAGGATTATGTGTTTACTAGGCCGGAGAGCCTAGATGCTAAGTCTAGTGGGCCTAATTTTTGTATATGTAAATGCACATATCATTAATAAAATTACACTATTGTGTGTAGACCCACCACAAAGAAAGAGTTATGGGGGACTAAGCTTCACTAGGTAGGGAAAGGGATGGGGATGAGAGGCTAGGAAAGAGGGGGATAAACTTGAGGGATTAACCCAAGGGAATATTATAATGTATTTTTGAAAATTACTAAAGTTGGGAAATAAGCACAGTTATCCTAAGTTCCTGTGTGGAGAGGAACAAACTCCAAGTGAAGAAAAGATTTCTCCTAGAGAGCCAAGTGTCACCCAGGACTCATCCAGATTTAAGTGGCAAGTTCCACCTTTGTTGGGGGTTCAAGAGGCATTATGTCCACATTTCAGAGGATTTCACCTTCACCATTCCTTCTCACTCACGATTCTATAAGCTAACCATTCTCACCATTTTTCGTTGCTCACTCTCAACATTCAGACCAGTTTGGCCATTTAGTTTCCCATGATTTCATCCTCAGCATGTTGGCCATCCCTTCTGTAGTCCACGCACGCACTTAACAAGCTAGCAGCCAAAGTCATTTTCGCCCTTGTGAACCTATGTAATTTGTTGATTCGGTCCTTTTTCCTTACCCAATTTTGGTTGTTTTGGATTGAAGAGACGGGTTTTCAGGCCTGTGCTTGAAGACGCAGGTTGTCAGGATTTTGAGTAACTCTCTCTAGGTGAGAGAGTTTTCTCGGGAAGTGATTTCTCCTGGAGGGAGTCCAACACTAGCTACGGAGCTCTAAGAATTCTTGATCTGGCCTGCTGCTGAATCCATGGAAGGGAAGTGGAGCAGTCGATGGACCATGGAACAGTGAAGGTGCATATTCTAGGGGTGGGATAGGCATGTGGGGAATGAGAGTCTATGAGTAGTGGGAATAAGTAGGCTCCTTGGAGAGAATCCTTACAGTTTCACAATGTATTTTATCGTAGCCTTAGCCTAGGTGTAGGATTCCTTTTCTCTAGGTGGAGTTTAGTCCCAGCTCAGGGGTGACCCACTGCTGAGCATGATAAGCAGCGTGATCTAAGGTTGGGAGGTTTGTGGAAGGTCTGCATGCAGTTGGTGGTCATATAGTAAAATATAAGTACCAAATATATGTTCTCTATATGATGTGTATCTTGTACATGCGTTATAATGTTATCAAAATTGTTTTTGTTTATTTCATGTATGTATTAATGTTGCTTCCGCATGAATATGTGTATGAATAGAATGTTGTGTCTGTTTAAAATTAGATCATATATATAATTATATCATAGCATTAATTGCAGTAGAATGGCCTGACCTAGTTGGGTCGGGGTGTCACAAATTGGTATCAGAGCTAAGAGAGATGTCCAAGAAGTGGCATTGCCCGACCTATTGGTGGTTGGGGACATTACAAATTGGTATCAGAGCCATAGTTTCAACACTAAGCCTGGATGGGCCAAGAAGGTGGAAGTTGAATAAAAGGTTTTGGAAAGGGATTTATTGTCGAGAAGGACAAAATTTTAATTCTAGAGCATTCCAGAGTGCCAAGAGAACACCTCGGCCATGTTTGGAAGCTCAGGAGGTATAGCGGTTCAAGAAAAATAGCAGAGAAAAGAGATTGTAGTAACCATGGGTTTGGAACCACAAGGTTCGAGGTTGGGCCAGGGCATCTGTTCGGGAGAAGGAGGGTCCTTCACAACCTTCATATCTGGAGAAAAGTGCATGAGGATTAACCCCTAAGTACTTCGAAATTTGCGACTATGGCGAAGTTTATGTGTAATAGAGAAGAAAGGGGTCAAAGCCCGAAGCTCCGAAGCCCCGTAGTGGATCTACACTATAGATCCGAGGAGAATTTCTTGGTCGTTGATCTTGGCCAAAGATATATCGGAGTCATATATCAAGTCAAGGGAAAGTGGTAAGGCGCAGCAGTGAGGAAAATAGATCTTAGTTGTCATATCTGCGCGGAGGACGTTGTGAACCGTAGAACTCACAACCGTTTGGAATTCGGCTCTCGGGAGAAACAAAGTGTGCTAAGGAACAAAATCATGAAGCTCAAAGTCCCAAAGTCTGGAGTAACTCCAGACCATTCATCAAAAGAGACACATGTCAGCAGACTAGCTAGTTTGGGAGCTCGGTGTTCGGGAGAAACGAGGGTGTGCTAAGCCGAATTCTTCGAAGTCCCAAAGTTGAAGTCCCAAAGTGATGTGGCATGATGACATCACCCAGGGTGATGTGGACTTCCTTAGTCCTGCTACATGTCAGTCAGAATGGAAATTTCATGACTTTGTTGGACCAAAAGCAATATAACACATGGGGGCCACGTGTCACCACCTTATATGATGACATTTTTATGATGTGGACCCCTAAAGATAAAGTAGTATGGAAATTTCAGCATTCAGAAGTTAATGAACTTGTGGAAGTAAAAAAAAAACTTATGAAGCCCAAAGTGTCGAAGTTCTAAAGCACCAATGTGATGTGACATGATGATGTCACCTAGGGTGATGTGGACCTAACCTATCCTACCACATGTCACCTACTTGTGCCTTTGACATACCTTTAGAACCTATGGTGATATGAAATGTGTTTCTCATTGGTGGGACCACGTGTTACCGCCATAATGGAATAACAATAGAGCTAAGGAAACCACCTAGTTTGGAAACTTGGCATTCAAAGGCAAAGTTAGAGGAATTTGTTAAAATTGTCGAAGTTTGAAGCGCCAGAGCTCCAAGGAGACACCAGTTCAGTACTTCATCGATTCGACGTTCAGGAAATAACATAGTGATGAGGTAGAAACCTCAGAAGTCCGAATTTCCAAGCTCAAGAAACACGAGAATGACATTTTTGCTTCTAGTATTTCACCATGTGGCACTCTTCTTGAGTGTGGCTAGTGGGTCCCTTGATGGTCACAAGGGACACATGGTGCAAGATCCCACATTTTAGAGGTTATCTACTTCAAAGGAAAGTGGGGTCACGTGGGTTGAGAACTTCCAAAGGTTGAAGCACCAGAGTTCATCATGACCATTGACAGTCGGGGACGTGTGTCAGAAGATCTAACACTCTGGAGAGTTGTCACTCTAGAGGTTTGTGGCATTGAAGGATTTCGAAACCCAAAGCATGGAGTCTCAAAGATAATTGTGGCCATTGATTTGATTAGAGAGAGGGTACCATTAATTTCCCTCTGGTCGGTGGCGAACTTCGCGGGTTTGGGGTTTGAGAGATTGGCATTGTGGTGAGTCGAAAACACCTGAATCCTGAAACTATGAAACACAGAGTAAGCACCCATCTATTATCACTTGGTCACAGTTGTGGTCACATGTGTATTAAAGGCTAAATGGAAGGGGCTAGCTCCCGAAAATTTTTGTTAAAGAACAGAAAAGGGACAAATTGTTCAAGTAGCCATAACTTCTTGCTCAGGATTCAGATTTGAGCATGGAAGAAGCCATTGGAAAGGTATTGAACAATAGAAGATAATGGTTCACCCAGAAATTAGATCTAAATAGTCAATTTCTTAGGAAAACAATAGAAAATAAGTCTGATATATTAATGAATCAGAATGGTTCATGTTTCCATGATATTTTTAAGAACAATTAGCCTGACAAAGTTCTGTTGGTTGTACATTATTTTTTCAGAATTAGCAATTGTCAGATAAGAGTTAGCACAAAGTGCAGAAGTGATGGATAATACTCAGGAAGTATTCAGTCACGAAGATAAAAACACAGGGTTGGATGTCCAGTTGGATAGGGAAGGAACCAACTCCAATGGACATGGTGGAGAAAGGGAGGAAGACATAAATCTGGTTGAGACCCTCAGAAAATTGCAGACAGATATCTAGAGCCACAAGCCTGATATTGAGAGGCTTATGAAGGCCAAGGAACAACAAGAAGACTTCAACATGAAGTTAATTCAAAGCTTGGAAATAATTGAAAATAATTTGGATAAGAGGAGTGGCTACATCAAATCAGGGAGTCACAAGACCCCTGAGAAGAAAGGAATATCAAGGAGTCATAGAAGACATCACCATCACTCCCAAAGGAATTTCCATAGGATAGAAAACAGTAACTCAAGTCCATCCCCTGACAAGAAACATAGGAGTTCTGGGGTGGATGAGTTGAAAGGAGAAATGAATAAGATCAAACCTCCTACTTTTGATGGAGAACATAAGAAGGATGAAGATGTTGAAACATGGTTTCTAGGCATGAGGAAGTACTTCCAATTGCATAACTATTCTTCTCATGCAGAGGAAATAATTTCCATCTACCAGCTTAAATGAAAGGCATCCATGTGGTGGGATTAGCTGGTGCAAGTACAACACCGCAAGGAGAAAAATGTGACTTGGAAGGATTTTGAGAGGCATTTTGAGAAGAAATACCTGACCAAGAGGTATTATGAAAAAAAGATGAAAGAGTTCTTTGAAATTAAACTGGGCAGCATGGATATTGATTAATATGAAAAGATATTCTTAGATTAGTATGTCTCCTTCATCAAGGATGAGACAGTGAATATTTAAAGGTACCTAAGTGGGCTGCCATGTTTCATCAGTGATAAAATACAATATGATGATCCCAAGACTCTGGAAGAAACTGTAAGGAGAGAAAAATGCCTATATGATCATCAAAAATGAAAGCCTACTTTCCAGAACGCTTGGGAGGACAAGAATAAATTCAAGAAGGAACAAAGGAAGGAGGGAAACAAGCCTCCATTTTTTAGAAACATTCCTCAAGGACAACCATTTTTAGAGAGCATAGAATGGTTGAGGTAGGAGGGAAAAGGTCAAGTAAGGAGCCCATTCAATGTTGGGGTTGTAAAGGAGACCAAAAGTATAGAGATTGCCCTCACAAAAGTGACAAGGCAATAGATTTCCACAATGTACAGCAAGTAGAAATAGTGGAGGACATGGGAAAAAGTGTACCCAGGATATATGTAGCCCTGGACAACAAGAAAGCTAAGTTTCAATCACACATGATTGAAGTTGAAGGTATGATCAATAACCATGCCTTTACTATTTTAAATGATTCAGGGGCTAGTCACAGCTATATAGATCCTAAGGTTGTGGAAAGATTTATTTTCCCAAGAATCAAGCATGGGAAATCTTGGCTGGTGCAACTGGCTACAGGAGCCAAGAGGAAAGTTATTGAGTTGGTTAAATAATATCTAGTGGGCATGAATGGACTGTGTACCAAGGAAGATTTGAACATCTTGTCATTGGGATCATATGATTTTCTAATTGGTATGGATTGGTTGGATCAACACCATGCCATACTAGACTATCATAACAAGGAATTCACTTGCTTGGATGAGGAAGGAAATCAGAGAACAGTCCAAGGAATTTCTAGGGCAGTAACTATCTAGGAAATCTCATCAATGCAATTGAAGAAGTGTTACAGGAAGGGCTGTCAAATATTTGTGACCCATATGGAGGAAGCATCTAAGGATAAGGTGCCAAATCTGGAGAATTATGCAGTCCTGGAAGATTTTGAAGATGTGTTCAAGGAGGTACCAGGACTACCTCCAAAGAGAGATATTGTTTTCTCTATTAATTTGATGCCTGGAGTAGCTCTAGTATCAAAAACCCCTTACAGAATGAGTACACTAGAGCTGAAGGAATTGCAAATGCATCTTGAAGAACTTTAAAGAAGGGGTATATGCACCCAAGTGTGTCACCTTGGGGTGCCCCAGTCTTGTTCGTGAAGAAGAAAAATGGGGCATTGTGACTGTGCATCAATTTCAGATAGTTGAACAAAGTGACTATAAAGAACAAGTATCCTTTTCCAAGGATCGGTGATCTATTTGATCAATTGAAGGATGAAAATATATTCTCAAATATTGATCTCAGGTCAGGATATCATCAAGTAAGTATCAGAGATGAAGACATCAGCAAGACCTCCTTCAAGACAAGGTATGTTCATTATGAGTTCACATTGGTGCCATTTTGGTTATCAAATGTACCAGTTGTTTTTATGTGCTTAATGAATGGTGTTTTCCGGGAATATTTAGACAAGTTTGTCATTGTTTTTATGGTTGACATTCTTATATATTCCAATTCGGAAGTAAGGCATGGGAACAATTTAAGGATGGTGATGTAAGTGCTAAGAGAGATTCAATTGTATGCCAAGTTGAACAAGTGCTCATTTTATCAAAATAGAATACACTATTTGGGGAATATCATATCTAAAGAAAGGATAGTAGTGGACCCTAAAAATATTGAGGCCATTAAAGGGTGGACAAAACCTAAGAATGTGACAGAGGTCATATCCTTCATGGGTCTAGATGGCTACTACAGAAGGTTCATTGCAGGGTTTTCGAGAATAGCTCACCCCGTCACTTCCTTGCAAATGAATGGGAAGAAGTTTGAATGGATAGAAGAATGTGAAAAGAGCTTCCAACAATTGAAGCAGCGATTAACCAGTGATCCAATTATGAATATTGCATATCCAGATGAATATTTCATGGTTTTCACATATGCATGCAAAGAAGGACTTGGTGGGGTCCTTAGTCATAAGGGATTTGTGATAAGTTTTGAGTCTAGGAAATTGAAAGAGCATGAGAGGCTCTATGCCACTCACGATTTGGAGTTGGAAGCCATAGTGAATTCTTTGAATAAGTGGAGGCACTACCTCATGGGAAAGATATTTGAGCTAAGGACAAACCATAATGGTCTGAAATATTTGTTTGATCATCCTACCTTGAATTTTAGGCAAAGTAGATGGTTGGAATTCCTCTGTGAGTATGACTTTGATATCAAGCACATCAAAGGAAAGGAGAACAAAGTGGTTGATGCACTCAGCAGGAGAGTGCATGAAATGCATGCTACATTCATTGGAATGTATCTGACGGATCTTAAAGGAATATTTTTTAGGTTGCAAAAGTTGATTTGCAGTATATGGAATTGGTAACTAAATTGTAGCAAGGTAAAATGAAGTAGAAAGATGAAGATTATGAATTGGGAATTTATGGAATTTTATTGTACAAAAAAAAAGTTTATGTACCAAATTCTCTGGAATTGAGGAGTGTTATTTTAAATGAGATGTATAATGTGCCTTATGCAGGACACCCAGGGTATCAGAAAACAAGTTCAGCGGTCAAAAGCCAATATTATTGGCCAGGCATGAAGAAGGAAGTTGTTAATTTTATTTCCAAATGCTTAGACTGTCAAAAGGTAAAGGATGAGCATAGACAGCTAGCTGGTTTTCTACAGCCATTACCCATTCTTGAATGGAAATGGGAAGTTGTAACAATGGATTTCATCACACACTAGTAAATTTGGGTCATTTTGCGATGATTATTTCAACACTCTTGCGACGTTATGTCATGGATATTGTGAGAAATCTTGGGTCTCCCAAACATCACTTCACGTGATGTGTCAAGTGTGATGAACCTAAAATAGCGTCGCAAGAGCGACGACACTAGGGAGTTGTCACACAAGCGACAAAGAAGAGATATTTTCTCATGAGAGACAAAGAAGGGGTATCGTTGCCAGAGAGACAAAGTAGGGAAATCGTAGAAAAGCACGACAAGGAAGGGAAATCGTCACAAGAGTGACTAGTAATGAAAATCATCACAAGAGAGACAAGGTAGGCATATCGTCACACGAGCAACAAGCTAGGGAGGTCATCGCAAGAGAGATAGGTTAGAGATATCGTCGCAAGATCGACAATATAGGGAGATAATCGCATGAGCGACAATATAGGGAGAATGTCACAAGAGAAACAAGTTGAATAATCTTGCGACAAACCAACTATCGAAGGGATCATCACAAGAGCGATGAGTACAAGGTATCTTGCAACGAAATTGCTATATAATTTTTCCCCAATTGTATAGAAATTTCGTCCCAAGATTTCTGGAGGGTGTCACTCTTGCGACAACATATATTTATTTAAAAAAAAAAAAATGATTCCCTCATTCACAGTGTGTTGAGACAATTATAAAAGGATTTTTGAGCAAAAAAAATTGCCAAACATCTATAACATTCATTAATAAAAATTCACTAATAAAACACAAGTACAATATTTAACTACAATATACCCTAAGAAATACTAAACTATATAAAAAACTATATACAGTGAAAACAGTGAACAACCAAGCATTTAAAAATAGTTGTGTTTTTAAGCACGAGGAGGGAAATGTTCTCTAATTTACAATGGTGCCATTAGTCATTTTTTTGTACTTATGATACTAGCGCACAACTTCCTTCTCTATTTTCACCTTTTATATTTTTTAACCTATGTTTTGATATGAATCTTAACAATGAATTGATATTTCAAATCTGATATGAAAGACAATAATGACAATTCTATCATCTAGGCAGATGAATTTTACACAACTTATGTACTAAAGTGGATGAATGATGAAACAATAGTCCGAAAAGTCAAATATATTATTTTATGATGTTATTTTCCTTTCATGTTTCTTGAGACTTCCCCATTTCCTGGAGTTTCCCACATTTTGTGTTGTTTTCTGTAAGATGTCTAGCCCATGTTTCCTTCTCTAGGTGGGCTCCATTTACAATTCAAGGACACTGACAGTTGCAGATAAATAATAAAATGATATTTACCACAATAAATGCAAATTTTAAATTTATATCTGGCAGGGCACATGGAGAACCAAGACACAATATTCTATTTAACTATCCAGATTATGAATCAACAGTTGCACACAAAGAAAAAGAAAGCATTTTCCAGAACTCATCACTCTTGTCAATGGGAGGTCGGGAATCAATTATAGTTGTGTAGTGGATAATTGTATTGACATGACCTTCTTTATAATGTTTAAATATGACTAGATCAAAGTTAAAAATAGCAATTAGGGTTTAACATGGTTTCACATATAATTAACATCCCATTATAACAATTGGAGTGCATTGATGGGGGTCATAAATAATCAAAATTAGTGACTTTAAATGGAAGAACAAATTTTGGGTGGTATATATACACTATATGCATGCACATAATGGGGGAAATATCTATGATAACCTCTTTTGGTCAATTTCAAGTTTTAACTAGGTCAATTCCAACAAGTTTGAGGTCATGTGATGATGGAAAGGGGCTTCAAATGAGGGTTATGCATGCCAATTTTGATGTATTCATGTGTAACTACTAAAAATGGTGCAAGTGAGCAATTTTAAGGTGATAACACCCTCATCCTCAATATTATAGCCTATTGATGAATGTCACCTACAATTATACATGTGTAGCATTCGTCAACTATTTTGGGTGAAACAAGGTGATATGATTGCACACTAAGGAGGTCCTCCAAGTGAAGTTGTTGCATGGATAGAGTGTTGGTAAGCATGTGAAACATAAGAAAATTGTTTCCATGCTAGGAATCAATTGGTCCTAGTATAAGGAGGTCATTAACACATCTTCTTGTGGAATTTCTACATGATAGCATAGCTTGTTGGAGTCACACTGAACAATAAAACCAGAATTCTACTTGGATTCCTTAACTTCCAAGATAGATTGTATCCACGTCTGAAAATGAAAGAGACTTGCACTCTAAAGATGGGAATGAATTCTAAGTGAAGAGTTGGATCTTAATATTGCTTAGAGCTTAGAGTCAATGAGGATACTTTCGTAATGAAGGAAAAAGAAAGCCAGGAACTAGAGATAAATCCATAGAAATAACTCGAGCTAGTAACGAAATCCAACATTCATAGTTAGATCAATGTTCAAGAGAAACAGAAAGATGGCACATTGTTCTAGATTGGTCCTCTAATATTTTGGAGACCAAAAAACCTCTCAATGGGGAGGCCTGATCTGAAATGGATCTAAACACGGGAATGATTGTAAGAATCGATACCTACAAGTGTAATTTTAAAATTAATGAAGGTTATATAATAAAGGACAATGCAAATTTTATAAATTAAATGAGACAAAGAAAGAAAAGTAAAAAATACATATATATATAAATTAAAATAGGAGAAAAAAAGAGGGAGAGCAATGGGAACTAAAAGGTCAATCTCTTGGCCTTCCCATTACACCCAATATCTCATATTTGTCCTTGTGACATGACTCTCAAAGGGTATTTTGGCCAAAGAGGAAACTATGCACAAAGATCCATGACTTACATTGTAACCAAATATTCTCAAAATGAGAATTGAGTAACCATTGTAATTTGTTTTTCCCATTTGGGTTTCTAGAGTAAACATTATGTCATTGTGTGACATCTCATTTATGTTAAATTAATGGAATATAATTTGGATTGGAGTTTAATTAAAAGAACAAGAAACTTGTGAAGGTATTGTGAATTATATTATAGTGGTTGGTGAAAACTAATTTGAAGCCTATGTACATGTCAATGATAAGAAT
The DNA here is from genome assembly GCA_009831015.1 of Picea engelmannii. Lineage (NCBI taxonomy): Eukaryota > Viridiplantae > Streptophyta > Pinopsida > Pinales > Pinaceae > Picea > Picea engelmannii. The sequence continues at coordinate 87,501 of ML786195.1, read as the reverse complement.
GAATATTGGTTTATTGAGCTAAGTTCTTGGTTATCCAAACACTACAAAGAAATATGATATCATTATGATAATGATTGATGCTCTGAATTAGGATAGATACATATGTGTTTCAAGGTTGGGAGCATAAAGGTTGTGTATAGCTTGAGTGTTCTAGTCTATATAGATATCTTTATCTCTTGGAGTGACACATTGTGTTTGTTGTTGGAATAGAATTTATTATCTTGGAGAAGCTCACTAATTCTCGATACTAGAGCCTTGTATATTTTGTTGTTGGGGTGTTGATGACAATTTTATTGCTGGGTTTCATAAGATTGTGGAGAGAGCTAGCACATACCTCTATGAGTGTAGCACTGCCAAGCTACAACCATTTTTGTACAATAAGAGCTTAGAACTCTATCACCTCATTTAACATTTTAGTTCATGTTTGTATCTAACTAAATGTGATTTTTTAAAAAGAGAGATGTGAATGAAGGAATTAGAAATGGGATTGTTCATTCACGAGGAATTTTTTCCCAAACAAAGTTGGTGTGTATTTTATTCAATTGGATTTTGATAACAAAGCAATGAAAACACAAAAGAACTCAAGCCTTGAAGAAAAGAAGCATATCCAACCCTTGTGTTCCTACCTGGTGACAATACCAATCTAAAGACTGATATCTTTGTATAATTCTGAGAGTAAAGAACAAAAATTTGATATGACGTCGAGATGGTTCAAGGTAAAAGACAAAGTCCAAATCCAGATCCTTGAGAGTTGTCGTTTATTCAATTTCAACTTTGTCTATTGAGTGGCCTTGAGATGAAACTTATAGATCAAAGAGTCTATGTATGTGCAGATCTGAGAAGAACATATTACCTATAACTATAAAACGAACCTCTTCAATTTCCCATTTCAATTTATTAGAGATGATATTTCAACTTTACAAGGACTTGAAAAAATAGTTTTTCATTTGGTAACACTGTAATACATGGTCTTAGAGACAACTACTGCAACGAGAACATTTTTAAATACTCTAGACCTTGAAAACAAATCTTATTCATAGAAATTGCAAAGATCTATATATAGTTAAACCTCAAATAGTGAAATGTTGTCCTGGACAATAAGGGCAATCATATGACATTGGATGTAGAACAAGAAACCTAATAAAGTACCTTATGCCCTCCAGCTAGCTTGACAGTATGTAGGCCAAAAAAATTAGATCAGAGTTCTTTCATAGGTATGAACGTGATTTTAATAATTTGGTAGCATTCGAAGAAGTACTTGTAAATTGGTTTCATGAGCATGTCAGATAAGATAACATAAGTTTATTTATGTCCAACAAATGACCAAAATAGTAGGTCAAAAGGGACTAAAAGAGTACCACCATTGTAATACATAGTGGGACTTCCGTAGCAACTCCTAGATCTAGGATAATAACAATAAGTAAAGAGATAACCCACTTTACCAAACTACTCAATGTTTAATAAAGTATGGACATGTGATAATAAAATGTAGAAAATTACTCAATGAACAAAAGATAAAAAGGATATTAGCAACTAGAATTTTTCATACTAGATATTAGCAACTAAAATGGCTTGTGAGTAATGTTTTTGGCTTGGAGCGTGGGTTGAAATGGTCCACTCAACAACCATGGATAAGATCGATGGGCCACTAAAGAATTTCATAAACAATGCCTCCACATGTGTTGGTTTGTCATTCACCCTCATTCTAGTTCAAATTATGTTGATGGGTTGAAATGGCTCACTCAACAACAAGGGTTCACCCTAGTGATAAGTCCCAATTAGATTGATCCTTGTTTGATATAGGGAAGCCGTCCATATTTTGTCCCAGCAGACAAAATTGATTTGGGTTTTACCAATTTTGGTATTGAAATGATGAATAAAACACATAACCAAACATATTACCACCATTATACCTAGCAATAAGTTGATTGTAAAAATAAAAACATGAATATGAATAAATAGTTGAAAAACCCAAAATAGTTTTGTATTAATCAACTAATTACAACTTCATGACTATAGGTTTAGACAAATATTTCTAGAAAATAGAAATAAGAATCCAAACTCTAAACATGAGATAGTCTACAATGTAAAGGATGTTCATACAACAACCCTAATGCTCAATAGATACAGAAGAATAGTCCAAGACATATGCATCATAGGAATCACATCTCTCCATAAAATGCTTGGCCAAAGGTGACTAACATCCTTGTTTCCACTTTTCACTCTTTCATACGTAATGTCTTCAAATTAAAATGTATAATATCCTTTTTAGTATCAATGCCTGGATATTGTTGCCACAAGATACATAAGATGAAAATATACAAACTTTGAATCATATTTTAGAAAAAATAATTTAACATAAAGAAGTCAATTGAAAACTTAATAAGATGCTCAAGTTTACTTCCTTGATTTTAATCTCCTTTCATGGGATATGACATTGGTCACTTTGATAATGATTTTAAGGACACAATAGTTGAAATGTTGTGTTATTGGGTTTCTAGGCCATTGACAATGTGCCCATATTTTCATTTTTCGAATTTGAAACAATGGTAAGTAATCTCATAAAAATTGTAAAAATAAAGTTTCATATCTTAACAAGACCTTTACAATGGTACAAATATCACACAAAACAAATTTTGGGTTCAAAAGTTATGGTGAAAATACTAAAATATGTGTTTCACAAGTTGCAAAAAGATGCATGTTGCATGTCACACAACGTTCAAAGTTCACATATAACACGTCGCACCAAGTTCACATTTTGCATGTCACATGTTATACCAAGTTCAAAGTTAACAAGTCAGACCAAGTTCAAAGTTCACGTGCATGGAACAGATGCTTTTTGCATGTTGCATATCGCATGTCGCAATATTTTCAAAGACGTATGTCACATGTCACAAGATTTTGAAAGATACATGTCACAAGTTGTAATACTTTTTAAGTTCTTTTTACAGCTTCCAAAAACTTCTTATTGCATCTTCCCAAAAAATTATTTTTTCATGTTGCACCAAGTTTAAAGTTTGCACATTGATTGGAAAATATGCTTGCCACATGTCACATGGCACAAGACTTTCAAAGTTGCATATATCATGTCACAATATTTTATAAGTTGCATATTGGATATTCAAGTTCTATTTGTTGCCTAGACTCCATAGCCCAAGCACAAGGCACCAGGTCTTGCTTGGATTCTCACGTTACATCTTAAAATACAAAGAGATTATCATTCTTAAAAGAAAAAGAGATACAAATTTGGAACTATTGAAAGCCACAAACAAACAAAAATGTAAAATTTAAATCCAAACATGAACAATTCAATCTCTTAAATTTCATGTTTACCAATGCCTTCAAATCGCTAGGATGATATCCATGGAACCACAAATTGATGCATAAATTGTGTGTCAAGGCCAATAGAAACAATAGAACCAAGGAGTATTGAATAAATATATATACCAAGTCTAAGAGAAGCTAAAATTATCATTAAGTGTAAAACAAAATTACATTCACAGATATATACAAGCCATAGAAATAGCCTTGTGTATATTATCAGATGAAAATGTACCCACAATGTCAATGCATTATATGCATCATTACATGTTTAGATATATAATGTACATCTAACTGTATTATAAAATTACTACACATCATCAATTTCTTTTAGTCTTCTTTTGTGTTTTCCAAGTCTTAAGTAATTCATCCATCTCAATGTCTTTGTTTATTGGGTGCTCTTTAGCAGCTGATGTTGTTTCAGTCCTTTCACGCCGAGTATGTTTGGTCTCGTACCCATAGCATGGATGCTGTTGTGAGGGGCCATCACCTACAAAAACCAAAAATATTAAATTGATATGGCCAATTTTTAAATATCATTGAAGTAGTTCATTAATATTAAAAAAAAACTCTTCAATGTAATTATTTACCTGGTCCTCTAGTCGGCACCGTTGGAATGGATTCCCTGCTCACTCGATCTTCAGGTCAAGCAGGATCAACTATGACATTCTCTGCCATTGAAACGTCAAAATTTATAAGTACATAATTATTAAGTATTTGATTAATATACAACCATTTTACCGTCGTGGGCCTCAGTCGCAGGAACATCTTGGGGCTACACCCCACTGGGATGGGGTTGCTAGGGAGCACCATGATCTTCTGGATGCATTACACTATCAACGCTCTATTTTCCATTACTAATTGTTTCGTTGATAGTGTTTCTCCCCTGATTAAAACAAAGTAAGACAATAAATTATGAACGATATCAAACATTTACGTATTTTGTAAGTAATGAAAGGTTAATGTGGACTAATTTTTATTTAGCTTATCCCACAAACTGTATCTTGGGGTCTGCCCCATGCTTTTCCTATGATCAACCAAAAATTTATAACTATACTTGTAACCAAGTTGGAGGTCTTCCTTCATGGTTTCAATTCTGAAGTCATCGCCCTGCATTGCATAAGGGTATGGTCTTTTAATGTTTTTGGCTGCAATTACCTGAAAGTTGTAAGGAGATACAAATAATATTCTTAAGATGTTTGGATACTTACGATTCGTGATTGTAACCTTGAGTAGTTTCCCTGGCCTATCTTGTGTTGGCCATGTTTGGCAATCCTTGCTTTGGTTTCCTTCGAAGTTTCAGGCAACCTATCATCAAAATTTTCTAGTATCTTATATATAACCACACTTTTATTTAGATCTAAAGAAAATTAAAGATGGTATTGAAATCAAAATATTGTAATTTAACTTGGTGTACCAATTATTTTTTCTCTTGAATTTTTCAAAATATTATTTTTTGCTTCATCAATGATCGCCTTCCACTCCCTCTCTAGAATTGAGGGAGGACGCTCATACCTAGGATTTCCTGCCAAGCTTCGTCTATAAACATCCCACATATATTTTAAATATCTGTCTGTTGCAGAGGTGACCTCTTTTTTATTGAACGTGTCTACTCCAAAGAGTCCTTCAAGATAATTCATAAGTTCCTTTTTGAGGTTGGAATTATGGCAATTCCACCTCATGCGTAAGGTTTCCCCAAAAATCAACAAGGCCTTTCTCTCTAGGTGCCTATAAAAATGTTTGTTTCCTACACAAAAAAAGATATGATCATTAATTTAAAATTAATAATCTAGATGATTTGTGTATGAGATGGACAACATGAAATGATTAAAATATGAATTAAAAATACCTGGGAGTCTTGATTTTTTTAATGGAATTCCATTATCGTTGACCAAAAATGTGCATGGAAGGGTTCCCGTGGTTTTCACACATCTAGCTCCAGGAAATGCAACCATGTCAACCACATCACCAACCTCATCTTTGTAACCATCTCTAGACTTTGACCAATGTGTGGATGTCTGGCAGTGCATGTCATCACTCCTATCTAAATTAGGTGTGGAATATGGAGAGGTAAATAGTACTCTAGCAGCTATATGACCACTTGCATCAAGACTCTGTAGTGTCTCTGCAACGCCATTACTACCAACACCGGCCTGAACAGGCTCCAAAAATCTCTTTATAAAAAAGAAAATATTTTTTCATGAGATAATGTAAAATTTAAAGAACAAAGTTTCATAATTGAAAATATGAGTACATTAGAAAAAAACACTTTAAATTATGGTTATTACCTTATATGTGTTAAGTTGTGACATAAGAAGATTGATCTTTTCTAGGACGTCGGGAGTTTGATATGGACGATCTAATAATCTAGCCAAGTTCCTTTTTCACTTTAATGATCTTTTTTTTTATTAATACCATTGAATCAGGGGATGAATACAACCCCTCCTCATCGGTGGAATCATAATCAACATGGAATGCCGACTACTTATAATTTCAACAAAAACAATGTTTTTTCAGTAAAATTATATAAGAAAATAATAAAATTCACGTAAGATGAAAGTGGAAATTGATAATCATTTACATGTTCTATGGCTGACCCTTTTCCATGATCATCCTACCACATTATAATATAATTAGAACCCCCAAATATTTAAAAAATTGTTAACGATAACAAAAAAACTGATTGCCACCAAAATTAAATCAACCTCAACGATCAAGCTCCTACATTATTATAACATTGGGACCGTGAAATATTTAAAACAATGTTAACAATGAAAAAAAATATAATTCAATAAGTAGAGGTTTCTTAAAGAGGTGTTGCATAAGTACCTGCACACTATTAGTCAATGTTTCTATTCGATTCAAATGGTAATCCACTAATAAATCTTCCCCGGGAGCTATCTTTTTTATTGCGCATGAGACTACCTGATTCTCTTCGCATCCATCATATATGCAATTCAGTTGCTTGTTTGTTGTCCTGGGTCATGTGTTGTTTATAAACCCTGCGATATTGTTGGAAGCTTTATGCCTTCCATTAATATAGATAGTTGCTCCCTTATTTTTATCCTTGTTTATTAGTTGTATATAATTTGCAGGGAGTGCATATCTCTGCATACTTTGCATGTACTGGACCAGCCACATCCAATCATTATAATTTTAACATGATCTGACATAGTCCATCAATTTATATATTTTATTGTATTTTACAATTATTCCATCCATGGAAAATAGCCCCAGGCCATGCAAGGAGGATGGTGCAATGCGATATTTCCTATTGTTGACAATGAAGTTAGCATCTATAGGAGGTAGTTCCTTAGGTACCCATTGTTTCACCAGATGATTATACCTGAGTGGCACCTCTATGTCTCTTATGCTCTCATCATCATAAGAGCATGATCCTCCTTCGACAAGAAAAAATTCCATGCTTGTACAAAATTTTCTTCTGACTTTTTCACCTCTGGTCCTTGTTTGATTATCATATCTACTAGATGCAGTCGCATTTCCCTCTATTTTTCCTAATATTTCCTCACTCGATGAAGAAATATATGATAGGTACCTATTTGGTTGTACCTTCAGTTGCATGTGCACGTGTTGTCAGTGAGTAGTCCATCCTCATCCTAGTTCCAATTTTTGAACTTGTGTTTCTATATTCAAAGTTCTAAATAAATTTTGTATATCTTTAGTTTTGGATGAAAAATTAGACTAGGGTGAAATTACCAATATTAGTAGGGGCACTCATGCATGCAATGGATTCCCAACTTAGTGAAGGGTATGAATCTATAGGTGGGTGCACCTTAATTCGACTCACTTATCCATGAAAGAAATATGCACTATGGTTAGATTTCACACTATAGAATAGTGGTCGACCACCTAATGTAATGTGATATCCCTCTTGATTTTGGACATATTAAGGACATATTAATATGATAACACCAAGGACATGATAAGTTTATCATATGGATCTAAGAAAAAAATAGTAGTAAGGTTGTTGTTTGTTGGATTTGTGCAAATTAGAATTATTATAAGAAATGTCCATTGAAGATGAGGGTCAATGCTATGGAGTAATAAATCCAACCATCAGTTGGTGTGTTGCAAATATTGGGTGCTTTAGTTGGCAATAAGTATAATGCAAGCCAAGAGTAGAACTATAAAAATATTAGTTTTTTTCAAGACAAGAGTAAAACTATACAAATATTAGTTTTGTTCAAGCCAAGAGTAGAACTATACAAATATTAGTTTTGTTCAATCCAAGTTGAAGAATAATTTAGTTGTGGTGATGGTTAACAATAGTGCAACCCAAATTTTTATGTCGGAATTAGTGGTTGTTAAACTCAATGTGCAGTTGAAATTGGTGCAGCCTTTTATCAAGGCAGTAAACTCTAACACAGGTAGGGTGGTTGGCTTGGCTAAAGGAGTCAACTTATAGCTTGGACACTAGAGTGGAACTACTAGTTTCAAAGTGATAGCCATGGATTACTTTGACGTTTTTTTTGTGCAAGAGTTTATGAGGATGTGATAGGTGGCACCAATCCCTCACCTTAACAATTTATTAAGCTTTGATGACACAAAACTTTACATAATTCTGATGTTGAGGGGGAAATAGAGTGCAATCACTAGGAGACTACCATGACTATGATTACAATAACCAATCATGCAATAATGCAACCTTACAAAGAGTAAGTTGGAGGTTTTAAGACATCAAATAATATATCAAGTGTAGGTTTTTTGTAACCTTTGGTGGATGAAGGCCCACAAAAAAAGTTGTTTACTAGGTTTGAAACCATAGTAAATAACACTATGTCTACAATATCCAAAGTAGTGGATGTCTATTTAGAGAATCAAGATGGTATAAAATTTTGTTGGATGGTTCATTTGACTTAAGTAGTTCTAGAAAAAATGGCATAGACTTTAAGGAAGGAACAGATTCCAATGTTAGTGTTTCTAGTGGCATTGGTGGCCACTTTCCATCCTTTTATCACTAAAAAAAATCATAGGATGACTCACTACTAGCTTGGAAGGTATTGGAGCCAAAGCACCCCACAAGGAAGTAAGCAAGGATGATTTTAAGGATGGAAAATTATTTTAAAATGTAGAAACCTTGGCGAATCTTACTAATCCTTACTAATCCTTCATATGTCAACTATAAATCTTTGGCGATATTTTTGTAAAAATATTCAATTTTGTAAGTATTTTATATACTTTTTATAAAATTATGGCGAATTTTAAGATAAAATAATTTTATCCTATAGAATTTGGGCAAATCATTTTTAAAATAGCGAATCTCGTTTTTGGAAAAAACATGGAAAATTAGCCCATGAGCGAACTTTAGCCCCTAAAATCATCCTTGGAAGTAAGTGCCTAGTTTGGTGTAATTTGGTAGGAATTAGCATATTTTAACCGTGAGATCAGACGCTTGATTCTGTTAAAGAGAGAATCGCATACAAAGAAGTGCATTAGAAAATCCGAGTAGGAGTGTTTGATTCTACAACACATGATGATGTAATTTCATGGTTTTCAATGTAGAATTGGACTAGCTACCTAGCTTGTTTGAAGGCATGAAGAGAAAGGTGTACTAAGGCATGGGAAATTGGAGTTGAAGGTAAGTACAAGTGTGTGTGGCAATGTGAAGAAATTGAAGTGAGTTTAGTTGAAAATGGATGGTGAATCTATGTAGAATAGTATTTAGTTGACAGAGACTTGTAGAATTTACGAGGATGTTGTTGGGGAAACATTGAACATAAGTGGGGGAGGATGTAAGGATTTTTGTTTTCCCATAAAGAACAAATGCACTTTCCATGTGTACTATCTTGATCAAGGTGAAGGAAAATGGGATGAGTCAGTTGTGACTTAGGAACTTGACATGGTGTAGCCACACACATTACAAGATGGATTGCAATATGGGTGAGGTGCTCACTAGAGTGAAACAAGTTGTGCATATGGTGCATAGTGATTTGTCTTAAGTTGCGATGAAAAAAGTGCCATTGTCTTGGTGGAGAAAAGGGATGATAAATCTTAATGGAGAATACATTGTAGTCAAAGATGGAAGAGTGTGAATTTATAGGTTGGATAGCTCTGCGACATGATAAGGTTGTAGGTAGAAAGTGAGTCACTAGAAAGAACACCACAACAAGGAACACTTTAGTGGAAGTGTTTTGGGTTGCAACACATGACATGCATAACTTAGTTGAGAATATGGGTGTGGGAGAGTCACCCACTAATGAGTGGTGTGGTAACAATTTAAGAATTGTGTTCAGTGATATAGTGTCTTATGGAAGCATTCAAGGTGCGACAGAGTTTGCAGTGACAACAATCCAAGGAGGGATAACGCTAACAATATATTCAGGAGAACTACTCCAATTTGAGGCCTACAAGAGGCAAAAATCAGTTTATGTAAAGAAATACTGCAATCAGCATGTAGGTCCAAGTTTGCAAGCAGGACATGTAGAAACACTTAATGACTACATGGATTTCCCCCCTTCTTTTGAAGGTGGGAATGTGGTCTACTATGTTGTTAATTCCCAAAAGGTGGTGGGGGCACACAACTCCTCCCTACAGGTAATTTCCTTCTACTTGTCTAATCAATTGAGTTAAATAGGATAAGAAGGGCTTGGAAGTCTCAAATAGTTGTGTTAGTTAAATTCCATCTAGTTCATAGTCAAGTTAGTAATGTAGATTGGGGTTGCAAATATGATTTGAAAGGGAGCCTCTTTTATTATATCCTATCATAAGGAAGTATCTAGTGGAGTTCTTGTAATTTGGAAAGACATTGGAAATGTCAATCAAATAAGGTTTATGGCAAACAGTTCAAGACATTAAGATATTACCCACGTCCCAAAAAATGGTCAGTAACTATGTATTGTCAAAATCCAGGCACCTACTAATCCTATAGACAAAGAAAGAGATGCATTCTAGAGTAAAAATTAATATTGGAGAAGCTTTGGCTCGAATAAATTTTAACAATACCTCCTATTCACGTGTTGCAAAAGGGGTTTTCAATAATATTGAAAGAGGAGTCTCCACCTACAATTTCAACTTCATATGTGCATTGGAGAGTAAGCTATGCCAATTGTTATTTGAACCTATATTTCAAGTATTTGTTGCTTAAGAATTAATGGCAACACCACATTTTTGTGAAGATAAAAATTGGATTAATCTTAGTGAATGGTTGCATATTATAAGGGGAAAGTGGGAGGATGTATTTATAATACAACTATATTTGGGTGGTGAATATTTTATGTGGTTTATTTACAATACAACTACATTTGTTGGATAAGGTTTGGAGTAGGATATTAACATTCCTTGGCTAAGGTTTGGAAAATTTTGATTGTAAGGGGCCAATTGTTGTTGCTACACATTTAATTTTCTTGTTTAGAATATATCAAGGATAGAAGTTCAAGGTAAAGTTTGAGGAATCATTAATATAGATGTACCAAGACTCATGGATCTAAGGGATAATGGCATGGTTGATGGGGAGACCCAAGGTTCAATTGGGCCATGGATAGTGAGTGGAGAAACCACTTGAAAGAAAGAAGGAAAGATATATGTTCCATCAAAAGGGGGATGTGTTGAAGAGGTCGGGAGAGGGTCAAATCAAGGGAAACAACTATTGATCTAAGAGGAGGGGCTTCCCTCTTGCTTGGAAGAGAGGTCAGTTTCAAGTCAAGAGGGAGGTTTAGTGAGAGGGATGATTTTAGGGGCTAAATTTCGCTCATGGGATAATTTCCCATGTTTTTTCCAAAAACGAGATTCGTTATTTTAAAAATGATTCACCCAAATTCTATAGGATAAAATTATTTTACCTTAAAAATCGCCAAAATTTATAAAAACTATCTAAAATCCTTAGAAATTTGAATATTTTTACAAAAATATCACCAATCATTTATAGTTGGCATATGATGGATTAGTAAGATTCGCCAAGGTTTCTACATTTTAAAATAAATTTCCATCCTTAAAATCATCCCTATTTAGTGATTTGAATGTGAGGACCTCACAATATATCAATGCCTTGCGAGAAATCTATCTCAACACTTTGGAGGCAAACCGAATGGTTGTACATTCCCATCTTCGCCTCCCATACTTGGATGAGTATGTGGTCATATACCATGTATGCAAGAGGGTGGAATGTTGAACATGTTCATGATTGGATTATATTTTCCCTAAATGTTAGTTTTGAGGCTGCATGTATTTATGTCCAAGAGGTTGGGATAATGTTGGGATAAAGAAGAGGAACCTCACTTATTTTCGAGAAAAGGGACACAACACTCCCTATTGTAGGGGAAGGCTAGTATAAGAAGTAGAATTTACTAGATAGAGGAGGAATAAAAGTAGTATTTGACCACTTCTAGAATGGGATCATCCTTTTTAAGCAGGACAAGGACAAAAATATCTTCAAGGGAATTTTATATATTTCCATCAAGGACATGGACAATTCTGATGTGGACAATTTTTCATGGAGGCATTTCTTTCAGACCTCTTCATGAAAGATTGTGAATCTATGGTGCATGTACAAATATGTGAGATGTAGGTTTATGATAATATTTTGAATTCTCCAATCTGTTAGGGTCCTAACCCACACATAGGTAGAACAATATATTCAGATGTAATAAAGGTCAATATTAATAAGGCCTTTCAATAAAATAGAATAAGGCAGATGTAAGAAGACCTAATAGAAGATTCCACTTCTAGAAGGATCTTCCTCTAGATGCTTCTTTTTAGTATAAATAGGAGTCGAGGGTATGAGAACCCTAGCTTGGAGATTATTGTAATAGAGCTCTGCTCAAATGGAGGTTGCCCCCTCGAAGAGGCCCGTGAACATTGCTTTCAGATTCAAAGTGTTATTTATGTTGTTATTCTTATATCATTTCAGTGTTATTGTGGTGAATGTTCTAGTTATATTGTTGTTATTCTGCCATTACTAGCATTTTATTTATGTTTTGCATACATTTTATATCTTGTATATTACAAGTGGTATCAGAGAACTTTCCTCGGCAGAAAGTGTGGGTTAAATTTTTTTCCAGGGTAGAGACGTATTCCAGCATCTTTAAGCCACAGAGATCTTTTGTTACGCGCATAAACCCACAGTTGAGGGATTCATACACGCAGGAAATAAAAGTGGTACTTAAGCGCACATCTATTGGCCACCCTTGTAACCCCTGTTGGTACCCCTTCGAGTGGTAGCACATCAAACAGCACCTATGTATGGATCGGCCTAGATTACCTAAAGCCCTCTTTACATAAACCGATCGACCGCCTGACTGCTATAGTGTCACCGAGAACAGCACTTGGGAAGATACTCTCTAGTACCTGGGTAGTCGGGTAGTACGGCTAAGGGTACGTTCTATCCTCCTTAGTTAGTGCCCTGAGATATTGGGTTGATACTACTGTTGGACCCTGCACATATATCATAGAGCTATAGCACAGGGCAAACCCTTGTCTGTAGAACCCTTGAATACCTAACCCTTGGGGACAAAAACATAAACAAATTAAAACAAACAAGATCTATTGTCGTGCAACTTTGTTTGGGTTGCCAAGTAAATACACATTTCTTTCTGGTTAAGCATTTGGGCATTTCCTCTCTGCAGTATTCTTCAGACCAAAGTATAACTCCGTAAAAAAAAAAGGTCTGGAAATTTTTTCACCATTATTTCAGACCTATTCCATTGGATTCATCTCTTCGCCCTTATCAAATTCATCCATATCATTTTTACGGAAAAAAAAATTACCCCGCCTGCCCCTTTTCAGTTCCCCCATCATCATGGCCCATACTCGTAGCCAAGACTTGGAAGCTCGCTTCAACACCTTACAATCTGGTCTCATTGAGACCCAACAAGAAGTGAAACAACTCAGTGCCAATGTCGTGGCCATCAATATAGCCATGCAGTCCTCAATGGGAAAAATCAAACAAGACCTCACCACCCAGCTTGAATCAGTATTTTCGGCATTCTGCACCAAACTACATATCCCTACAGATAACCCTTCCTCTTCCTCACCCCCACATACTGAACGTGACCATTCCTCTCATTCCCATACCTTGCAGAACCATCACTTTCAACGTGACCTACGCCTTCCATGCGTGGATGTGACCAAATTTGATGGCTCAAACCCCACTAGTTGGGTAACCCAAATGGAACATTACTTCTCTTTATACAACATTACAGATGACTTGTCCAAACTCCAGTATGGTGTTCTCCATCTAGATCAAGAACGTTGGCAATGGTGGAAATGGATAAAAAATTCTCGTCAAGGATATATTGCTTGGACACAATTTGTGGCAGAGCTTTATGAATGCTTTAACACTAACACCAACCATTTGGGTTGTTTGACAAAGCTGAAACAATTAGGAATAGTGGAATACTTTATAGTTTCCTTTGAGTGCCTGTCTTTTAGAACAGAGGGCATGTCTGATGCCTTTTTCCGAGAGTGTTTTATCAACGGCCTCAAGGATGAAATTCGGGCCCATGTCCTCATGGCTCGGCTTAAGAGTTGGGTGGAGGCTACCAAAAGGGATAAATAAGCACAACAGGTTGTATCTTCTCAAAACCGCAAACCCTTCTTCATCCCTCGCCCTAAACTAGTAAATCCCACTACTCCCTCTGCTCCACTAAAGATCCAAAAATTGACCCAGGCTAAAATGGCTGAATGCCAACTCAAAGGCCTTTGTTATAACTGTGATGACAAATATTTCCCGGGCCACAAGTGTAAAAAACAAAATCTTTTTATGGCCATCTCCGAGGAGATTTCGGAAGAAGATGAAGAAACTCCCTCTATGTCTGAGTCACTTGAATCCACTAACATAACCCCTCCCCCAGACCCTCCCGAACTAGAACCAGTCATTTCCCTCAATGCTCTCACTGGCTTCTTTGCTCCCCAAACCCTTAAGCTAATTGGTTACATCAAGCATCGGAAGGTCATCATTATGGTTGATAGTGGTAGCACCCATAATTTTATTCATCACCGCATTGCCCAAGAAACTCATTGCTACATCCATGCCGTCAATAATTTCCAAATCATGATTGCCAATGGTGGTTCCATGAAATGTGGAGGGAGTTGTGAAAATGTGTGTCTCCAAATTGGTGACTACCACCTGAAATCCCATATGTTTTCTATCGACATGGGAGGTTGAGACATTGTGTTAGGTGCAAACTGGCTAAGGACTTTGGGTCCCATTCTCATGGATTTTAAAGACTTAACCATGCAATTCAACCAGGAGGGCCACCAATATAAGTTCCAAGGCATCACCGCAGCTTCACCTAAGATCATTAGTTCCCATCGCATGGAAAAGCTGCTCAAAAAGGGTCATTCTGGTGTCATTGCCCAAATCCATGCCATGCAAGCAACAGAGACACCCTCCGTACCACAAGACCTCCAAGCCGTCCTTTCTAAACATCAATTGGTCTTTTCCACTCCCCAAGGACTCCGTCCTTCCCTTGGTGTTCATGATCATTCCATTCCCCTTGTACCAGGAAGCCTTCCTCCCAATATCCGTCTGTATCATCACCCCTTTTCCCAAAAAAATGAAATTGAGAAAATGGTCCAGGAACTCCTTGATGCAGGTGTTATCCACGCTAGTACGAGCCCCTATTCATCTCCTATGGTCATGGTTCTGAAGAAATAAGGTTCTTGGAGAATGTGTCCTAACTTTCGTGCCCTCAACAAACTTACCATCAAAGACAAATTCCCCATTCCTATCATTGACAACCACTTCGATGAATTGAGTGGCGCCCAATTCTTCACTAAACTAGATCTTCGTTCGAGCTACCACCAGATATGTATGAAAAAGGAAGATATTCCCAAGACTTCCTTTAGAACTCATGAGGGCCACTATGAGTTTTTGGTCATGCCCTTTGGCTTGTGTAATTCCCCCTCTACCTTCCAAAGCCTCATGAATCATGTCTTCCATCCTTTTCTCTGCCATTTTGTCTTATTTTTTTTTATGATATCCTCATCTATAGAAAAACCTGGATAGACCATCTTTCTCATGTGGATCGAGTTCTCCATCTACTCTCTTAGCACCAACTTTTCCTGAAACAGTCTAAATGTGCTTTTGGCGCCTCAGAAGTAGAATACTTGGGTCATCTGGTTGGCAAAGATGGCATTAGGGTGGATCCTAAAAATATTGAAGCTATGAAAGACTAGCCTCACCCAAAGACTCTTAAGATCTTGCGTGGATTTCTAGGCTTAACAGGGTATTATCGCAAGTTTGTTAAGAATTATGGGAAGATTGCAGCACCTCTCACTGCTCTCCTCAAAAAGAACTCTTTCACTTGGACTCCAACCACTGCTCAAGCTTTTCAAACCTTGAAGATGACCATGTGCACCACTCTAGTCCTCACCCTTCCCGATTTCACAAAGACCTTTGTGTTGGAATGTGATGCCTCAGGGAAAGGAATTGGTGTTGTCCTCATGCAAGAGGGTCGACCTTTGGCATTTACCAGCAAGCAACTATCTGAAAGAAATCTGGGCAAATCCATATATGAAAAGGAAATGTTGGTTGTTTTGCATGCCATGGATCTGTGGCATCCTTATCTATTGGGGCAACAGTTCAAAATTAAGACAGACCATCAAAGCCTCAAGTATTTTCTGGAACAACGCATTTCCTCCCCAGAACAACAAAAATGGGTGACTAAACTCTTTGGATATGATTATGAGATCATTTATAAGAAAGGCAAAGACAATGTGGTTGTGGATGCACTTTCCCGAAAATATGAAGATGAAGGATCCTTTTTTTCTCTTTCATTCATTGTACCAGATTGGCTCCAAGTCATTTGCCAAGAATGGCTACAAGACCCCAAAAGTTCGCAATTGATCCAGCAATTGCAGTATAATGCTCCAACTTCCCCAGGGTAATCTTGGCTCCATGAGGAACTTCGATACAAAGTCCGTTTGTATTTAAGTAAACAATCAAAGCTTAAATCCATGGTACTTTCTGAGCTTCATGCTACACCCACAGCAGGGCACTTCGGGTTCACCAAAACCTATGACAGGGTCAAACGTTCCTTTTTCTGGGATGGTATGAAATAGGTAATTCATAATTTTTTAGTTGAATGTGACATGTGTCAATGCAACAAGGGAGAAACAGTCAAATCGTCGGGCACACTACAACCGCTCCTAATTCCACCTGCTATTTGGAAGGATATCTCTATGGATTTTATTACCGGCTTACCCAAATCGGGAAATAAATCCGTCATCATGGTAGTTGTTGATCGCCTTTCCAAGTATGCTCATTTCTGCACCCTTCAACACCCGTTTACAGCATCCATGGTGGCTCAAATCTTCATGGATCAGGTCTTCAAGCTTCATGGCATGCTGCACTCTATTGTTTATGATCACGACCCAACTTTCACAAGCAATTTTTGGCAAGAACTGTTCAAGATACAAGGCACAGAATTGCATCTCAGCACAGCTTATCATCCCCAAACTGATGGTCAAACGAAAGTTGTCAACAAGTGTTTGGAAACATATTTGAGGTGTTTTTCCTCATAAAAGAAAAATCAGTGGGCTCAATGGTTATCCCTAGCTGAATGGTGGTACAACACTTCGTACCATATAGCTACATGCATGACTCCTTTTGAAGCGGTATATGGACAGAAGCCACCTTCAGTTCTCTCATACTTACCAGGTGCCTCAAAGGTCCAGGTGGTTGACCTAACAATTACAGCTCGAGAGGCCATTCTCCATACCCTCAAAGAGAATTTGGTCATGGCACAGAATCGCATGAAGCAACAAGCAGATCAAGGTCGCTCTAAATGTCAATTTGTAGAAGGGGATCAGGTGTTTCTTCGACTGCAACCTTACAAGCAAACTTCCTTCAAGGCATTGTCAGAAGCTAGCGCCCAAATTTTATGGTTCTTATACTGTGCTCAAGCATGTAGTACAAGTCGCCTATCAGTTAGGTTTGCCCAGTCATTCAAAGCTACATCCTATTTTTCATGTTTCATGCTTAAAGAAGGTGATTGGATCTAAGTGCCAAATTCAAACCAACCTTCCAGAGTTAGCTGAAGAAGGATCCATTTGGCTACAACCAGAAGCAGTTTTGGACTAGCATGAGCACCACCTATGTAAGAGAACCATCAAGGAAGTGTCAGTCGAGTGGAAAGATACAACTCCAGCAGATGCCACTTGGGAACCAGCTACCATTCTACAGCAATTTCATTATCTCAAGCCTTGAGGACAAGGCTGTTTTTAAGGGGGCGGACATGTTAGGGTCCTAACCCACACATATGTAGAACAATATATTTTGATGTAATAAAGGTCAATATTAATAAGGCCTTTCAATAAAAAAGAATAAGGAGGATGTAAGAAGACCTAATAGAAGCTTTCGCTTCTAGAAGGATCTTCCTCTAGATGCTTCTTTTTAGTATAAATAGGAGTCGAGGGTATGAGAAACCTAGCTTGGATATTATTGTAATAGATCTCTACTCAACTGGAGGTTTCCCCCTCGAAGAGGCCCATGAAAATTTCTCTCAGATTCAAAGTGTTATTTCTATTATTATTCTTATATCATTTCAATGTTATTATGGTCAATGTTCTGGTTATATTGTTGTTATTCTGCCATTACTAGCATTTTATTTATGTTCTGCATACATTTTATATTTGGTATATTACAGTCTACTTGCAACGGGTATGAAGCTTCCATGAATGTATATCCATCTTCTATGGCATGGTCCAATGGTCTGGTGGTGATCCTTTAATGCTTTTTTGTCCATTCAGGGTGGAAGTCGAACGGGTATATCAGTCCAATGGCTATATTTCTTTTCCAGGGTGAAGTTCCATATGTCGCGGTTCTGATATCCCGGCGAAGCTCAATTCCTGTGATTTTTCCTTCTACGAAGTTTCCTCTGGAATCTTCTATTGGATTACTGAGAGAAGGGGGTGAATCAGTAATAGAGCAATTTAGTCCCTTTTAACCACATAATCCAAGTGCTATATCAATGAAGCATTATTATCCAATAACTGCAAAGTAAATAAGTAATGAACAAATGAACAATCATACACATACATAGTACACCAGTGTTTTATGTGGAAATCCAAATCGGGAGAAAACCACGGAATGCTTTTTCTTATATGTCTTGAAGAATTACATTCATTGGAAGCACCAACTTCCTTTGTTTTCCAGCTGCAACTGGAAGGAGGCTCCAACCCCCTAGTTTCTCAGGCTACAACCTGAGGGAAGCTCCAACTCCCCAATTCTCTAGCTACAACCAGAAGGAGGCTACAACCCCCAATGTTCTCCAGCTACAACCGGAAGGTGGCTAGAACCACATGTTCTTGCCCCGTCCAGCCACACTGAAGTAGAAGTAGAATGATGGAACCACTGTCACACTATCACTGTGAGATATACTGCTATAAACCTGTACCAATAAGTCTGAACCATGTATCAACTTGTACCTCAACCTATAATCAACCTGTAATCAACCTGTACCATAAACAAGTGCATCAACCATGCACCAACCTATAATCAACCTGTACCATAAACAAGTGCATCAACCATGCACCAACCT
>ML786195.1:38338-66758 GCA_009831015.1 Picea engelmannii | reverse complement strand
CATATTTACTTCTTATCAACCATGACAAAACAATAATGAGTCATATTTACATCAAACACTATTGGGTCCATTACCCAAACCTTTGTGCTATGGGTCTTTCTTCAAGGGTTGACATCAATGACAACCAACCTTAATCAACATCTCTATAACTTTTTGATCTTGGATCTCTTCTTACTAAGCTTCCTAGCCTTCTTCCCAGTGAGCTTCATCTCGGTCATCCTTTTTCCTTTCTTATCTTCTCTCGATATAGTCACTTCATAATGCTGAGATTCTTTCTTCAGATCCAAGGGTAATACTCCTTCATCATATGGATTAGGTATTTCGGTCTTCTGTGGTTCCTCTAATGCTCTTATAGCTTTGACATCCAAGTCCCTGGTGTTCAATAGCTTAGATTTGTTATCTTGTTCTTCCATCAAGTAGGTGATCTTTCTAGTCATAAATTCATGAGTTCTTTCTTCTTCTATTCTAGGGCTTCCTTTTCTTCTTTTTTTCGGATCTGGACTTTCTCAATCCAGATCTTGCCTAACAAAGTTGGAAATGGGGCATAGTCCTCAATAAATTTAATAACTTCAAATTCTTCCTCTGTCGAAGCTCCATGGGTACTCATAGCTATCTGGGTAGTCCTGCCACATAGGGTTACCATTTTTCCTTTAAACAACCCTATTTTTCCTAGTGAAAGAACCATAGCAGGCCTTCCTAGGGCTTCCTAAGTACTTTTGATCATAATGTTCATCTATGTTCCCTCATCCAGAGCACAGTCAATGTCGAAGTCTCCTATTCTTACTTTGATTTTCTCCTTTGCTTTGAAGATATCTGACAAAATGGAATCTTTATGTTCATCCAGGGTTTCTTTCATTTTTAGTAACATAATCTCTGATTCTTTCTAGAGTTCTTTTATAATCTTAGTCTCTTGATCTCCTTCAGGGTTTTCTTGCTCCATATTCAGCTTTTCAATTCTAGCAATCATTCTAGGGCAATCCAGTACTTCCTGGTCCATAGCCTTACAACATAGGCAACTAGGGTTTCTCCCAGGGCATTCCTTAGCAAGATGTCCTGGTCTTCTGCAACTGTAACAAAGAGTTAATCCTCTCTTCATCTTTAATGCTCCCCAACTTTTCTTGTACTGCTTGCTAGGGTCATAATGGCTAGCCTACAAAAATTTCTTTCTAGGATCTTGCATCCATTGGTTAGTCCAAAAATTCTTTCTATGCATAGCTATAACATATCTTTCATTATTCTTATCAGATCTATTCATATCAAATGTTATTTCATCTAATAATTCCCTAGTTCTCAAGCTAGGACAAAATCTATCAAGCATACCTAAATCCATACTTTAGAAACAAAATTTTTCACTTGTTTTACTTCTACAGGGCACAAAGCTTCCAGATCTAAGAAATTTTAACTATTCTTACCTTTATCAGAGCACAGAGCTTATAGATCTTACCTCTTTTCTTCAGTATCAACCTCTTTTCTTGTAGATCTAACTTCTTTCCGTCAGATCTGTCCTTCCTTCTTCAGCACAGAACTTTTCAGATCAAGTAGATCACTGCGCACTAGGGCATAGATCCACGCACAGAGATTTCACAATTTCAGGACGAATCTTTGCACAAAGCTTCTTCTGCTCAGTTCCCAGCAATCACAGTTTCAGGTCCTGGCAATGGAACCATTTTTTGGCATAGGGGCAAACCCAGGGTTCAACGCTACAACAGTGCACCAACAAAACCCTAACTACCGGCCCTTTCAACAACACCTGCAAAGCAGATGAAGTCTCACCCGAGGTAGAGGTAGGGGTGGTTGCAAGACTTAGGTGCCTGCAACCTTAGCTGGGACACAGATCTATGATTATAACACTTAGAAATCACCTAACATAGATTATTCATCAATATTCAACCCTCATGATACTTCACAGATAACACATAGCATCGCAGTACATACTTAGATCTAAGATAATTCAACACTTAGCCACAACAAGATAGATTAGATTCAGCAGATAAGTCACTAAGCATCTTACATACCAGATCTAACATTCATTCATATCTCAAAAGCACAAAGCATAAATAGATCTATCTAAACACATCAAATCACTTAGCAAAGGAAGAGACGAACACATCAGGTTGAGGCACAGAGCACAACACACACATTTACCGTGGTTCACCCCCACCCTGGGGCTACGTCCACAAAGTCTTCTTCTTTATTAGATTCAATTAATCAGGTTACAGGACAGAGCCATCCAAATCCCTCTTAACATAGGACAGAAGATCTGCGCAGCTCACTAGATCCTTCTTCCTTGCACTACATCACAAAGCCTTCTACAGTCTCTCATAGGAACTTGCACTCGGCTCTGCAAGTCTTACAAAAAATGCGCAAATCCTTGATCACACAGATTCGACACTTGGCACTTAGCCTACATCACATAGATATATCATCCACTACTTCTCTATATGGCCTAGACATCTATATATACATACAAAAGTGGGACTAAGAGTGGGTAAACCCACAGGCCGACATCCCTTTCCCATTACATTATCCCCAAAACCCAAAAAGGACCCAAAAAGGGTTCTAGCTTCCATGATTTATGCTTCGCATTGCACTCCATCTTTAACAAGCTGTCGAAGTCCCAAAAATGGTCAAATATGACCAAGTGTTCCTCAAAACTTGGTCAGGGCCAACAATCCTTACTACTAGAAGTGTATATCAGAAAAATTTCCCCTCTCAAAGTAGAAATAAACCTTTTAAGACAGTGCCCAAAAAGACCAATAACCTAAAGAAGGAACCCTTAAAATGTTGGGGTTGTAGAGAAGATCATTGATTAAGGGACTGCCCACACAGACAACAGAACAGTAAGAGAATCTACAATATCCAAGAAGGTACCATCTTCAATGATGTGTCTAGGAGCATGCCACAAATCTATGTAGCCTTAAACAATAATCAAGCCGACCACCAAGCTTCAATAGTGGAGCTGGAAAGTATGATCACCAACCATCTAGTTTCTATTTTAATTGACCCGAGTTCTAATTTGAGTTATGTGGCCCCTCAGACTGTTGATAAATGTAAACTGCAACCAATTAGACATGTTAAACTGTGGTTGGAGTGATTATCCACTGGGACCAAAAGAAAGGTGGCAAAGGTCATACCAGCCTGCCAATTCATCATGGGTGGATTGCCCACCTGAGAGACCCTTAACATACTTCCCCTAGGATATTATGGCTTGTTGATTGGTATGGATTGGTTGGATGCTTATAAAACTACATTAGTTTGTTATCATAAAAATTTAGAATGTGTAAATGAAGAAGGGGTAAAAATGACCCTCCAAGGGATTCAAAAGCCTGTCTTAGTGAGACAAATATCATCCCTTCAAATGAAAAAGTATTCCGGAAAGGGGTGTTCCTTATATGCCATACAGGTACTGGAATCTGTTGAGAATGGCAAACCAAACCTAGGGGACCACCCCATGTTAAGAGAATACAAGGACGTTGTTAGCTCTCCAAGAAACTCTTT
Source organism: Picea engelmannii (assembly GCA_009831015.1). Taxonomy (NCBI): domain Eukaryota; kingdom Viridiplantae; phylum Streptophyta; class Pinopsida; order Pinales; family Pinaceae; genus Picea; species Picea engelmannii. The sequence goes on along the minus strand of ML786195.1, from coordinate 63,260 downwards.
GGGGTTGAAGGCCAAAGATGCTTGGTAACTTAAGAATATGATAATTAGGTATGCTTGGATCAATGGGACAACTCAATGACTAATGAAATGGACAATCTTATCATGCATTCAAATAAGACAGTGCTTTTAGAAATAAATAATCAGACAGAATAGTTTAACAGGGGATGAAGAATACTAACATTGATAACCAAATACAACAGTGTGCAGGGTCATAGAAGATAGCAAGAAGTTCTTTAATTCAATTTTATGAGCTTAATAAAGAGATGACAGCCCTTAGAAGCTAAGACAAACTGAAGTAAAGTATAGAATGATGAAGTACATGGAAAAATATGATATTGAAGGAAAAAGAAGACTGTGATTCTATTATCAAAATAAGAGTCTATTACAGTAGCAAAATGTATCCAAGATTGAACCCTTTGTTCATATCATATCTTTAGCTTTATAGATTTACAATAAAATATTCAGATCCTATAAAAATGGATCAGATTTGCCAAAGATAGAAAGTCAAAACAATTTTTTCAAAAAGAGAGGAAGAGATCCTCAAAATGAGGTCAACTCCTCATTCTATGGTCTTTAGATCATGTAGAACCTCTGTGGTGTGCAGATAAGCCTTCCAAGGCTATTTGATATCTCTTGAGGAAGATGAAATTCGAATTTTCCAAGTTTAGAAAAAACCCTTATTTATTTGCCCAAAAATAGGTGCCAAATCAACTTGAACACCTCTTCTAACTCCTTTGCATCAAAAGTGGATCTTAGATTGGATCTTATAATTCAATATCTATCTTTAGAAAGAGTTTTCAAGAGATTCAACTGAGACAAACTTTGATCTGGGAAAAAATACCCCTTCGTTGCCATGTAATAGGTTTCGGTGGTTAAGGGAGAAAATTTTGGGCTTGTTAACCACCAAAAATCTCTGCTTTCGGTGGTTAAGAGAGGCAGATTTTAAGCCTGTTAACCACCGAAACCTGTAAATTTCGAAAAATGGATCTGTGGCAAATTAATTTGCATGAGAATCATAATGACTCAGCTTCTGTGAGATAGAGATGAGGAATAACAACAAACTAGGATTTGATTCCTAAATCAAAGGGATTTCAAATGACAAACTTAAATGGGAAATCATCACGGTGATATCTCTTGGAACTTGAATTTATAAAGCCATTTAAATAGTTAGGGAGGATCAAACTAATCAGGGATTTCTGTGTATGCAAGGTTTTAAATGTGAATGGAGAGATGGGCTTTAACAAGTACCACAACGCATCAAACTTCGATCAAGAACAATCATACCACATTACATCACCAATTAGCTTGATTTTCGGCGGTTATCCATCCATTATTGTGCTGGATTATGCGAAAACACGGGCTCTGATCTTTCCACGTTGACATGTTTTCGGTGGTTAAATGAGTTTTATTTTTCTCTTTTAAACACTGAAAGCCAAGGCTTTCGGTGGTTAATGAACTCTTCACAGGTTCGCCTAAACCACCGAAACCTGTAACTCTCCCCTTTGCTTAAGAAAATCAATTCTAATGTTTGTTTCAAGTTTATTTACAAATAATAGGCTCTCTAAAAAGCCTATAAAATTTTAGAAATAATTTTTTAGAGTTCTCACTATCACCTAAAATTGACAAAAATGACAGTGTTATTTTAGGAGATAACAATTGGCTCCTACTCGGGGATGGAATCCTCCCAGTGAGGTTCCAAGAACAAGCAGACCTGTGCCTGTCCATTTAACCTGAAAAATCTACCACCTGCTCAGCAATCATTCACAATTTTTTATTGTGTCTAGTCCATTGGGCTATGGAGTCATATGGCCTGAGCAACTTATCTTCGGACAACCTATAACCTTCTCTGCTTATTCAACCAAAATCTAAAAACAATCTAAGTGCTCATATGAAGAGCTTATTCTTTTGTCTACTCCTACACTAACCAACCATACTGCCTCTTGGTTAAGTAAATGCCGACTTCCATAAAAACCATCCAAGTAACTTCAAAACTGAAGAAAACTTGTCTCTGTCACTGCTCAACAACTAATGTTTGAAATGTAACAATAGTGAATAAAACTCATTCAGGAAACTATACTTACCCGTAAACATGAGAGAGTTGAAGAAATCTGAAATTTTCAAGTTTCCTGAAATGTATGATTCCCTGAAGGTTGCCACCAGGTCTTGGAAACAGAGATCAGAAACATATTGATCCTCGAAAAAAAACTATACATCTATAGCAGCCTCCCGCTCAGCCGTGACTGTTCTTTTTCTAGAAGACTGATCACCTTCTAGTTCTCTTAAGATTAACTTGTGATCATTAATCATAATGAATTTCTCTTCAGAAAAATGGTTAGAGGATGATGATGAAATAGTGTCAAGATCATAAGAGTAAAGATCAGTTGAAAAAACATAATTGCTTATGTAATCATTGATTACCATAGGCTCATCCTGGTTAGCAAACTGATCATAACATTCTGACTCATACCTGTTTCTGGAGCACTCAACAAATATTGAAAAACTCTAACTTGAATCTGAAATAGACTCACATGCTCGTTGTTGTTCACAAACTGCTTTACATTCATAATCTCCATGTTCAAAATATGAACCATACTTACTGTCTTCTTGATCCAAAATGGAAACATACTGACAGTTTTCCTGCTCATAAGGATGCATATTTTCAGAATATGATAGCTTAGAAGTCCTCTTAGTAGCACGGATGTTCTCTTCTACCTCATGAGCATCTTCAAACAACTGAGTTAAGAATAAAGACTTCCTTTCTAGAAGAAGGGCAAGTTTTGAATGAAGACACATAACATAATGTATCATGGCAATTGTCTCTGTAGGTTGGACCTTCAAAGGCATGTCATGGTAGATGCTGTAAAATCTTCGATTGAAGATAGAAAAAGTTTCACCCTGCTCTCTCTTCAAAGCATAAAAATCAGCAAGGTATGCATCTAGTGATTTGTACTCACCCCAGTACTTCGTAAAATCATTAGAGAACTCGATCCAAGAGCCAATAGAATCAGCTCTCAGACCTTTAAACCATGCAACAGCATCTCTGATTAGAGATTTCGAGAAAAATCTCATGATTACATCTTCATGAACAATCTGAAAACGATCAACAAAATCCTCAAAGGATTCCAAGTGCCTCTCAGCCGAAACTTGATTCTCTCCAGAAAACTGGGGAAGATATTCATAACAATCAAAAGGATAAGGATGAAGGGGATAGGGTAGCCTTAAAGGTTTAAACATATTCATCCTGATCTTGGTTTGAAAAGCAGTGGGCTGCTCTTGAGGGATAAGAGGTTGATGAAAAGTTACAGCAGTAATGACAGCAGGTACTGAAGTCTGAGTAGGTTTAGAATCAATTTCAATCTCTACAGAGTTAAATGGCTGATCAGTTTCAAAAGGAATTTGAATACAATGTTCATTTTTATGAATGGGCTGAGGTAAAGTTGTTGAATCTACTTCTACAATTCAAACATGCTGCAATATTTCCTCTTCTAGGGTGGTATATATACAAGAAGAATGATAAGTTTCCGAATATACAAAATAGAAAATAATTCTCTTAACATGCGAAGGAAAAAGCATGGAAGAGCTGATAAAGAAATACAACAATTCTTGAATCAAACTGATAAACTGATATCTGGAATCAAACTTCTGCCTCTTCATCTTTTGTCAACTGGATTTTCCCCCAGTGGAGTCTTTGAAAACTCAGATGGATCAGGGAAATTAGGAGATTTGTAAAACTGCCCTAGCAGAAGGGCTAGGTTTTCGTCTTCTTTAACAAACAGATTTTGCAGAATAGACTCTATCATAGGCATACTGGTATGGGTATAGGTATAGATCTTTTCTGGTTTTGTTTGCAAAGAATTCAGAGAAGAGGAACAGTCCTCTTCAGGGGCAGATGGTTCAGCTTCTTTCCCTAACCTCTTGAGATATATGATCTAGATGTCTTTGCTGCTCTGGAAGTTTGCCTTTGTAGAGCTCTTCCTCTTCTGATGATATTCTTGAATAAGAAACAGGAGTTGTTGGTGGCCTCTGTTGATTTCCTCTGATATGAGCCCTTCTCTTCAAAGCCACAGTTCTTCAATGGAGTTGCCAAATAGAAAATTTCAACCAATAAAATGTCTAGGCTTTGTCCATCATCCAAGTTGGATCTATGTCGTGTCCCAAAGAAGTTGAGATTCAATCTCCTCTCCCTGGCAATGGCACCAATTTGTTAGCTCTCCAAGAAAATCTTTAGGATTGAAGGCCAAAGATGCTTGGTAACTTAAGAATATGATAATTAGGTATGCTTGGATCAATGGGACAACTCAATGACTAATGAAATGGACAATCTTATCATGCATTTGAATAAGACAGTGCTTTTAGAAATCAATAATCAGACAGAACAGTTTAACAGGGGATGAAAAATACTAACATTGATAACCAAATACAACAGTGTGCAGGGTCATACAAGATAGCAAGAAGTTCTTTAATTCAAGTTTATGAGCTTAATAAAGAGATGGCAGTCCTTAGAAGCTAAGACAAACTGAAGTAAAGTATAGAATGATGAAGTACATGGAAAAATATGATATTGAAGGCAAAAGAAGACTGTGATTCTATTATCAAAATAAGAGTCTATTACAGTAGCAAAATGTATCCAAGATTGAACCCTTTGTTCATCTCATATCTTTAGCTTTATAGATTTACAATAAAATATTCAGATCCTATAAAAATGGATCAGATTTGCCAAAGATAGAAAGTCAAAACAATTTTTTCAAAAAGAGAGGAAGAGATCCTCAAAATGAGGTCAACTCCTCATTCTATGGTCTTTAGATCATGTAGAACCTCTGTGTTGTGCAGATAAGCCTTCCAAGGCTGTTTGATATCTCTTGAGGAAGATGAAATTCGAATTTTTCAAGTTTAGAAAAAACCCTTATTTATTTGCCCAAAAATAGGTGTCAAATCAACTTGAACACCTCTTCTAACTCCTTTGCATCAAAAGTGGATCTTAGATTGGATCCTATAATTCAATATCTATCTTTAGAAAGAGTTTTCAAGAGATTCGGCTGAGACAAACTTTGATCTGGGAAAAAATACCCCTTCGCTGCCATGTAACGGGTTTCGGTGGTTAAGGGAGAAAAATCTAGGCCTGTTAACCACTGAAAAGCTTTTCTTTCGGTGGTTAAGAGAGGCAGATTTTAGGCCTGTTAACCACCGAAAACTGTAACTTTCGAAAAACGGATATGTGGCGAATTAATTTGCATGAGAATCATAATGACTCAGCTTCTGTGAGATAGAGATGAGGAATAACAACAAACTAGGATTTGATTCCTAAATCAAATGGATTTCAAATGATAAACTTAAATGGGAAATCATCACGGTGATATCTCTTGGAACTTGAATTTATAAAGCCACGTGAATTTAAACAGTTAGGGAGGATCGAACTAATCATGGATTTCTGTGTATGCAAGGTTTTAAATGCGAATGGACAGATGGGGTTTAACAAGTACCACTACACATCAAACTTCGATCAAGAACAATCATACCAAATTACATAACCAATTAGCTTGATTTTCGGTAGTTATCCATCCATTATTGCACTGGATTATGAGAAAACATGGGCTCTGATCTTTCCACGTTCACACGTTTTTGGTGGTTAAATGAGTTTTATTTTTCTCTTTAAACCACCGAAAGCCAAGGCTTTCGGTGGTTAATGAACTCTTCACAAGTTCGACTAAACCACCAAAACCTATAACTCTCCCCTTTGCTTAAGAAAATCAATTCCGATGTTTGTTTCAAGTTTATTTACAAATAATAGGCTTTCTAAAAAGCCTATAAAATTTTAGAAATAATTTTTTAGAGTTCTCACTATCACCTAAAATTGACAAAAATGACAGTGTTATTTTAGGAGATAACAGATGTGTTCCCAGAAGAGGTTCCAGGTCTACCTCCAAGAAGGGATATCGACTTCTCAATAGAAATTACACCAGGAGTAGTACCGGCATCTAGAACTCCATATAGAATGAACACGCTAGAGTTGGTTGAGCTCAAGCTACAACTAAAGGAGATGATGGACAAAGGATACATCTGACCCAGTGTATCTCCGTGGGGAGCACCCATATTGTTTGTGAAAAAGAAAAGATGGCACACTTCGACTGTGCATAGATTACAGACAACTCAATAAGAAAACCATAAAGAACAAGTACCCCTTACCAAGAATCGATGACCTGTTTGACCAATTGGGAGGTGCTTCCATCTTCTTGAAGATCGTCTTAGGGTCTGGATATCACCAAGTCTAGATTAAGGATGAAGACATCCACAAAACAACCTTTAGGATGAGGTATGGTCACTATGAATTCATGGTGGTGCTATTTGGGTTAACTAATGCCCCCGCCACTTTTATGTGATTGATGAATAATGTACTGAGCAAATTCCTGGACAAATTTGTATTGGTTTTCATTGATGATATCCTAATATACTCCAAGAATAGGGAGGAGCACGAAGAACATATTAGACTTGTACTTCAAGTACTAAGATAGCATCATCTCTACACTAAGTTTAGCAAGTGTGATTTCTTTCAGAAGTTAGTCCATTACTTAGTCCATGTCATATCTAAGAAAGGGGTGGCAGTAGACCTCGACAAGATCAGATCTACTATGGAATGGCCTACCCCGAAGGATGTATCTGATATTAGATCCTTCATGGGCTTAGCAGGATACTATAGAAGGTTCATAAAAGGGTTTTCCAATATTGGTTGTCCAATCACTACCCTTCAAAAAAAGGGGATTAAATTCATTTGGACATCAAAATGTGAAGAAAGATTTCAGGAATTGAAATACCTCCTGACCCATGCACCCATGCTAAAGATTGTAGACCAGGATAATGAATTCCTCATGTGTACATATGCCTGCAAGGAAGGACCCGAAGGAGTCCTTATGCAAGAGGGATGTGTAATTTTTTATGCATCTAGGAAATTAAATGAGCATGATATCAATTATGTGACCCATGAGCTAGAGTTGGTTTCCATAGTACATGCTTTAAAAATGTGGAGGCACTACCTCCTGGGTAGGATATTTGGGCTTATGATAGACCATTATGGATTGAGACACCTGTTTGATCAACCAAAACTCAATGCCAGGCAAGCTAGGTGGATGGCTCTCCTAAGTGAATTCGATTTCGAAATCAAACACATAAAAGGAAAGGAGAATAGGGTGGTCGATGCCCTTAGCAGAAGTATAAAAATGATTCATGTAGCAACAATAATCACCTGTGAAACGAATGTAGGGAAAAGAGTCAGAAATGCACAAGAGACATATGTGTTCTTCAAGACCGTGACTTCATACCTAAGGCAAGAGCCTACAGGGATAAAGTATGAAGGCTACCAAATGCTTGAGGAAGGGTTGCTGACTTACAAAAACAGATTGTATATTCCAAACTGTGATGAATTGAAGAGGTTCATAATGGATGACCTACATAAGAGACCATATACTGGTCACCCAGGATATCAAAAGACGATCACGGCCACTAGGAAACAATTATGTTGGCCTGGATTGAAGAAATACATAGCTGACTATTTAGCTAAGTGCCTAGAATGCCAGCAAGTTAAGGTAGAGCACTGACATCCAGTAGGATTGTTACAGCCCCTACCGATCCCAAAATGGAAATGGGAAACCATCTCCATGGACTTCATCACCGAATTACCAAAGTCAACCAAGAAAAATGATGCCATCATGGTTGTGGTGGACAAACTGAGTAAGTCTGCTCATTTCGTTCATGTCAAATCAACTTGCAAGGACATAGATATTGCCAACATCTTCGTGAAGGAGATATTTAAACTGCATGGCATGCCCAAGGAAATTGTATCTGACCGAGATACCAAATTCACTTCAAGCTTTTGGAAATCCCTAATGGTTAGTTTTGAGACAAAATTGTTGTTTAGCACAGCTTATCACCCTCAAACTGATGGAAAAATAGAAAGAGTGAACCAAATAGTAGAACAAATGCTAAGGATGCATGTAATGCATCAACCTAAGAAGTGGGAAGACTACCTACCATTGGTAGAGTTTGCCTACAACAACGGTTATCAGGAATCCTTGAAGATGAGACATTTTGAAGCCCTCTATGGTAGACAGTGCAAGATTCCAATTAGTTGGAGTAACCCAGTGGATATAATTACAATCAGACCTAACATGCTGAAAGAAATGGAACAACAAGTGGTTCAGATAAGACAAAATCTAAATATTGATCAGGATAGGCAGAAAATTTACGCCGACAAAAAGAGGACTCCTAGAGAGTTCAAGACCGGAGACCATGTCTATCTCAAAGTTAGACCTGGGAAGAGTTCCCTGAGAATGGGAGCCTATGCCAAATTGACACCTTGGTATTGTAGACCCTTTGAAGTCTTAGATAGAGTGGGACTTGTAGCCTATAGGCTAGCACTCCCTCCCACTGTAAAGGCACATAATGTTTTTCATGTTTCATTATTGAAGAAATATGTACATGATGTCAATCATATAATTGATTGGTCTGTGATCCAGGTGGATCCGGAGGGATAATTTGTACTAGAACCCCAATGCATATTAGACAAGAAGGAAACCTCACTCAGGAACCGAACCATTGCACAGGTCAAGGTGTAGTGGAAACACTTTGGCCCATATGAGGCTACGTGGGAAATGGAGGATGCCATGAGACATGCATATCCAATTTTGTTTACTCTTATACATACATGTCATGTTGATAGATAGAACATCGAGGATGATGTTCCTTTAAGGGGGAGGGAATTGTAACACCCTGTTTCCCCCAGTCTATAAATATAACTATATTGGCCAAGGAACTATGGAAAACCTAAAAGTGTGAATGTTTAATTTGATGGACCTTGCTACAAAAGGTCGATGAATGTAAATTTTGTTATTTTAATAGAAAATGGTCACATGTTGCATGACTGCTGAAAGAGGGGATGTGCTAAGAGAAAACCACAAATTCTATGAAAGGTGGTGGAGGGGACCCGGAATGGTTGTGTTAACCTCCACCAAACCAGTACCGTGATGGAATTAATTTCTCGGATCATAACAACCCTCTGACCTAGGAATGAATTACAGTTGGACTGGTAGGTGGGAAGACCTCCTCAAGAGTTAATGAGGGGATGGGGCAAACTGCCCATCCGTAAGGCTTCTAGGCCTGAACATGGACTGGGAATTCGAGCCACATGAAATCTCTCTGAGGAAGGAAAGAAAGGAAGTGTGGTGGGTAGAGGAGGACCTGTGGAAAAATGCATAGACGAGAGAGGAAACTCTTGGGTCCGAGGAAGGATTGAAAGAGGAACAGTGAGTTCTGATCACAAAAAATAGAGATTGATCCAGGAGAAGGAGAGTAACCTTCATCCTTATCTATTTCTGTATTGGGAGAAGGAGAGTAACCTTCATCCCTAACTTCTGTTGAGTTGGAAGTAAGAGATTGAATCTCAAATAATCATTTCTTAAGCTTGGGGGTGGCCATTGATAAATCCATTGGGAGTGACTGAGCCTATGGTTGGGTGGAAACGAGAACCCCTTTCAGCAGTCGCATCACACTCTATGGTTTTGATAATTGTTTTCTTGCCTTATGCTTTGAATTGTAAATAATGGATGCATGTGAGTATTAACATTTCTATAAAGGGTTATTTCTCTGTATTAAATGATTAAGTTATGTGTATGTGTTTGTTCCCTTGAGAACCTATATTTCTTCTTGAATTTCCATACATCTCAGTTTAATCACTCAAAGGCGCTTTCCCTAGGAATTTGCATCACCATTCCGGAGTCAGAGAAAGCCTCTGGGCATAGCTACCATTTTGGTAACCTCACAAGTTACCTTACCTTGATTCATAGCTTAAAGCTCTAGGAGTTGGGAAGGTGTTCCCTTCAGACCAATAGTCTAGGAGACTCTGAACTTGCACCTATTCCTTTAACCAAAAACTCGACTCAGAGTGGGGATTATAGCCCAGGAATTATATGAAGGTCCATGTGACCTGGGTCTAGGAACCTTGGAGCTCAAGGCTTTGAAATGTCAAATTGCACAATAGTCAATTTGAACCCCGCAATTGTTATGAACTGTCGATCTATGAACAGAGATCGAGGGTGGGGAATCACTGCGAAGCACGAAGGTGAAAATAGTGGACGTGCTAGTTTGTAGCCCGTAATTCACCCTTGTTGTTGATATTGATGGGCTAGAAGATCAACGATCTCGGTTAGACTAGAATTGAGCTAGCACTTTCCAAATTGCAGAGGTCGAACTCTCTGGTAAAGAGTACGCATGTTGGGGCCCCACAATTTCTGTGAACCGTCGATCATCGTTGACCTTCGATATGATTTTGACACGATCCCTGAGACACAAGGAGTGCATGGGATGGAGAAATATTCAAGGAGATCAAGCTCAAAAGAGATAGCATTTTCAGGAGTGCAGACAAAATCCAAGAGATGGGCCCGTAGGAGGAGCAAAGGTCGAATCCTTCGAGAACTTAGAAAATATTCTAAGTCAGAGTAAGTCAGAAGTTTAGGAGGAGGAGCGACGGTAGTCGTTGGATCACAATGCTAAGGATCAAAAACCATCTAATCTAAGCAAGGTGCACGAACCTTAGTACTTGGCACACGTAGGAGAAGGGAACTTACCAAAGTTCTGAAGCCTCGAAGTAAATTGAGGTCTTCCATCACCAGGAAGTGAATCTGGACCACCAAATCCAGAGGGATACATGGCAATGGATCACAGACTCCAGAGGAATATGTTTGAGGGTTTTTATTTGAAAGTTGAGATTCCTGAACCTCAAAGACCCGAAGTGAATCTGGACCACCAGATCCAGAGGAACATGTGGCGACAGATCGTGGACTCCGGGGAAATTTGTGCGAGATTTTCCAGTTGATATTTGAGACTCCCAAAGCACGAAGAGCCAGAGAGCTAAAGAAAATCTCAGTCGTCAGATCATCCGAAGTAAACCTCCAGTGTTGGATCGTCTGAAGTGAATCTGAATCGTTTGATCCAGAAGGGACATGGCATGAATCTGTGGACTCCGGATAAAGTCCCAAAGTAATTCATAGTCGTCAAATTAAGAAGGTACGTGGTGTGAATCTGTGGACTCCGAATAAAGTCCCAAAGTAATTCATAGCCATCAGATTAAGAAGGGACGTGGCGTGAATCTGTGGACTCTGGGTAAAGTCCCAAAGTAATTCATAGTCGTCAGATCTAGAGGAGACATGGCGTAAATCTGTGAACTCTGGGTAAAGACCCGAAGAAATCCTCGATCGTCAGATCTAGAGGACAGGTGACACAAATCTGTGGACTCTGGGTAAATACCCGAAGTAATGCTTGATCATCAGATCAAGTGGACATGCGTTAGTGGATTATAGCCTTCGGATAAAATCCATTGGGAAAAAGGGTGAAGTTTGAGATTTGAGATATCAGAAGTCTGGAGACCCAAAGGAGATCTCAACCATTGATCGAGAAGAGTTCCATAGGACCGTTGATCTAGTTGAAAGGTCAAACACCCGAAGTAGAAGCAGGGTTGTTGATTTAGGAGGACAGGTGTTTGCAGATCGTCAACTCCGAAAGATTGATGTACGGAGGAAAGCAGGGTTTGAGATTTGAAAATTCCGAAGTCCGGAATCACGAAGGAGATCACATCTGTTGATTTAGGAGAGGAAGATCTGGTCTAACGATTTGAAAAGGGCGGATTTGAACTATCAGTTCAAACAATACCGTCAAGATCGGGAGATCGACGATCCTGTAGCATTGCGGGGATTGGAGGTGCACGAACTTTAAAAAGTTGAGGGTGGGCTGCAATCCAAACCCCAGTTTTGGAGAAAGGACACGTGGAGGCTCGAGGAGAATTGTGGGCCGAAAAGTAGTTTGGTTTCAAACTGCCTTTGTCCACGCCTACAATTGTGTGTTTGACAAGCCAAGGGAAAAGGGGCTAATGCCAACTCTAAGACTTCACTGAAGCATGAAGGAGAAGATCATGGGTATCATAAGACCTGCACCAGAATTTGAAAGAGCATGTGCTTGATTAAGAGGTGAGACTATCAAGGTCTCTAAGTCTTGTTTGACTTAGAGAATTGGAGAACCTTGACCGGAGGTTCGGGCTGAGTCCCGAACTTCCCAAATTAGGAATCGTAGATGGAAAGGATCTGTTCCTGTAAGGAGGAAAAAAAAAAAATCGCCCCACCATGGGTGTGTTACATGTGGAAGTATGCCCCCCCCTCAAATACTTTATCCTTATCCTCCAAGTTCATGAACACTGTTGTGAAGAATCCTTTCGAGCCCAGGTGGAGTTCCACTTCCCCGCTTGGCTTCCATTGATATTTTATCCAGTTGCACAATGTTCTTTATGTGGGCCACACGCCCATGAACTTTCAAATTAGTGCATGCGTCTTCATCTGGTCCCGGAAGAGTTGTGTTTTTGGATCTTCCAATATCACCTTGGGTATCAGTGTTATTTTAGGTTTACACGGGTTGTGCCCTTCTACCCCATTGGGGTTCGTTGGTTCTTGCACATCATTTTGGGTTTCTCTGGCTTCTTTCCCCATGCAATCCTTTTTTTCCTGGTTGTTTTCTTGATTCTTTTCCAGTCCTGATCCCGAGGTGCTTGTCACTGGTTCCTTGAAACCTACGCCTCGTGGGCCTTTCCCCCTGTCCAGCACTACCTGCTTGTATTAGGGGGTTCCATTACCACCCCCTTTGGTAACCATGTTGTCCTCTATTGTGATCACGACTGACAAACCCTAGCTTGAATTTGCTACAAACCCTAGCTCTAGATTTTTGGTTGGTTTACATGCATGTCACTCTCACCAGTTATACTTTCAAAGACATTTTATTTCACATTTATATCTTTTGTCGATTTTTAAATACCCAATAATGATGTAGCTTCTTTTAACTTTTTCGACCTTATCATACCTCTCGAAATTTGATCTTGTGTTGCTACTGATTCATTTTTGGAAAACAAAATCATAAAACACTTCAACCTGATATCGTATAACATGGTCAGGCTTTTTGTCCTCAAATTTTTCAATATCAATATTTTCTGACATTTCATCATCAATGTTGATATCACCTGCATACTTCAATTTAATTTAAAAACATCTATTAAATTAAAAAAAAAAAACACTTGAAATTAACATAGATTCAATTTCTAAGTTGTAAACATAAAAATTTCAAATACATTATATAAAAAAAAATACATTAAATTACATTAAAAATATAAACTCGATCATAAATTAATTAAAATCTACAAGTGTTCATCTTGTATTCATTATAAATTTTAATTAAAACTAACTATAAACATAATTTAAATTATTTAAAACTATAAAAATGACTTTTACACACACACACACTCTTGTAGGTTGTTCGACTTCTACTCCATTTTTGGTGTCAATGATTTCATCAATGCTATGACACAAATCTATTTCTGTTTTTTACAAAATATTTTCCAAATTACAATCAATTATATTAGACAATAATTTTTTGAATTCTAAACATAATATATAATATTTATGCATATCCATGGTTCAATTTCTTCTCGTTGAACATCAAGATGAAAATCTTTATTTTCATTATCATCACTCATTCTTTCAATATTTGCACGTTCTTGTTTCTTTCTTCTATAATACTCTTTCGCATGTTATTTACGGTGAGTATCATCCTGAGTGCGATTGTATTTTCTCTTGTAGACTCTTTTGTTGCCCATGATTATTCAATCTGTAAAGTTTTTTTTTTTAATCAACATTTTATAACAAGAAATATAATTTCAAACATCAAAATTTATAGGTGAAAAAATCATTTTTTATAAGAAATAAAAAAATGATTTTATAATCATATCTTAAAAATATTGGAAAAAGTAATAAACCAAGTTGCTTTAAAATAAATTTTGGATAAAAAGTTGATTTTGAAAACAAAAGTTAAAAAAAACTTTGTTCTTGAAACAATTTGCTTGAGAAAAGTTTCATTGTGATAAAAATATTCAAAAAAATATTGACTTTGAAAGGAATTGTTTAAGAAAACTTACTTTCAAAAACAATTCTTTGATATAGGAAGAATTTTCCTATGAAAACCTCCACTTTCAAAAAAATTTGTTGAAGAAAACCTTCAATTTAGAGAATGTTGCCCCCCAAAAAACACTTGAAATTGTAGAATGCAAAGAAAATGTTGCCCCAAAGCAAAATTGTAGAATGTAAAGAAAATGTTGCCCCGGAAAAAGCGAAAATGTAGAGCAGGTTTAGAGTTAGGGTTAAAGGTCTATGATCAAAGTTGGTCTCGTGGTCATTTAAAAGGTCAAATTTTACTATTTGGTTGTAAACAGGGATATCCAGTATCACATAATCCACAACACTACTACCCATCCCACGGATACAAGTCATCTAGTTAGATTTCGACCTCTTCATTAGACCACTGCAAATGATTAAATATTTAGAAATGAAAATCTTGATTAGTTTGGTACCATATAAACTCTTGATCAAGTCTTTTGAATTTCTCTTGTATATATTAGCTAAAACAAGGTCCCTGTATAGCTATAGAGGATTACGGTTGGAATCGTTGCTTAGGATAATAGCTTGATTAGTTGCAGTTCTAGCATTAAAGTCTTCTAGAAGGAAAATACTACCTTCATTTCTCAGACTATAAATATATTGTTATAAGATTTTATAGTGACAATTTTTATCAAGATTGTTTTTTGTATAAAAGGTGTAATTAATAGGCGCAAAATAACAAATTGCTATATGCATCTTATTAACATTGATATCTAAAATATCCATCCAAATGAACTGATTTAGAGGGTATTTTTTATGAAGACGAATGTGAGGAGAAATTTTTGTCCTTATGTAACAAGCTATGCCTCCAACCCCTGTACGGGAGAATTTATTATTCCATGATGACCACAATATAAATATGTCTATATTAGGGACCTTAGATTCCTTGTGCTCCCAACTTTTAACCAAAAATATAATATCAATTTCACTTGGGATCCAACTTAATATAGGCCCTTTCTTCCATGGAAATCCCCAACGGTTCCAAGAGAGGATTCAAAGTGTCTCAAATTTCTATTTATTATTATCCTTTTGGTCTATATCGCGGATAATAACTTAAAATTTCAATTCCTAGTTATTTTCCATTTTCCTTTCTTTCTGGCTTCATTTACCTTTTGAACCTCCTTCCTTAATTTAGATTGATCTTCTCGAATAAGGTCTTGATTTGGAAATATTCCATACCCTTTTAAAATCGTATTTTTACTAAGTATGTCATATTTATTGGAATTAGAGCTTACCATAACCCGAATCAACCTATCTTTATGTTCAATTAATTTTCCCAACCTTTTTGCTTCGATAAAGCTAGTTGTTTCAATTAGTGATTTTTGTTAATGTGTCCTCATGTTTATGTTCTTTTATACCAAAAATTATGAGGTTCGATACTCTTTTGTTATGCTCAAGTATATTCATATTAACTCTATAATGTAAAGAGAGATCAAATTCCTTAAAATGAAAACCTTTTTTAAAGTATCAAATTTGAAAAAAGATTTTAACCAACTATAAAATTTACATTAAAAATTTTCAATGAAATTTTTTATTGCAAAATGGCTTTATCCCTCTTAATAGTAATAATTAGTCTTTAAATATTCATTCTATAAAATTTTGTAAGTATTGTTGAAATATTTAATTGTAATTTTATCAAATATTATGTTTATGAATTAATTATAAAACATGTTTGCTAAATTAATTAATGGCAATTGAATTTTCTTCTTTGTTAACATAATTTTATAATCATCTTAATCTTAAAGAGATTATTTATAGTGTATTTAATAATGGATTATCAAGATTTAAAAGTAAATTAAATATTAATATGGAATGAAATGATATTTTATAAATATATAACTAAATATTTATAGCTTATAATATATTTAGGAGTCAAGTAGGGCTTCCCTAAAACCTGGACGCAAAGCCTCATTGTTCCTATTTTTAAAAATGGGGATAGTAACATTCCCTCTAATTATAGGACCATTATGATTATCCTTATTTTAGCCAAACTTTATGGAATTATTTTGGAAAAGAAGATTACCCTTTGGCTAGAAAGTCACGGTAAAAGAGATAAAGGCCAAGACATGCTTAGTAGATATCATTCAACTGTGGACCATCTTGTTACCTTTAGGATCATTGCAGAGGAGTTCCACAATACTAAAACCAATCTTTTTTGTTGTTTTGTTGACTTTAGAAAAGATTTTGACATAGTTCCTAGGAAAAACCTTTGGAATAGGTTGGAAGAAATTAAAGTGCCTCTCGAGTTGAGGGCTATTGCAATAAGGATGTATGAGAATGTTATTTCTAAGTTTAAAAACACTGAGGGCTGGTCAAAAGAGATTAACTGCAATATCGGATTCAAACAAGGTTGTCCCTTATCCCCTACCCTTTTTGGCATATACATTGACAATTTCGAAGATTGCTTGGAAAAAGTAGGTTGTGTCGGCCCTACTCTCACTGGTATAGTCATTAATATTCTTATTTATGTTGATGATATCATTCTTATGGCAAGGAGTCCCCATGATCTTGAAAACCAAATAAGAATCCTTAAGGATTTTTGATCCAATATGTGTATGACTGTTAATACTAATAAGACTAAGGTCATGATTATTAAATCCAATAAGATCATGTATGATACCTTCATATATGACAAAAACAAATTGGAGGAAGTGAATTCATACAAATATCTTGGAATTGATATTCACCACAAGCTCAACTGGAATTATAGCAATGAGAAAAGGATTATTAGGGGATGGAAAGCTTATTATGAGCTTGAAAAGAATTGTAAATCAGTTGATCTTTGAAGTTGAGATAAGAAGAAACTCTTATTTGAGACTCGTGTTACACTTTTTATTCTTTATGGATGTGAAGTATGGGGTTGTAGTATCTCTCGTGAATCCTGGAGAAAGATAGAGCAAATACAAAATAATTTAATAACCTATAATCTCAAAATTAAAGGAAATACGCCTTATCCCATCCTCCTCTTAGAAACAAGCCTCTCCCCCATTAAGAGCATGACTATGACTAGATACCTAATGTATAAGAACAAGTTAAACAACATGGAAGACAATAGGCTTCCTAAAATTGCTTCAAAATTGAGTTGTAACCACCATCGACTCAAGCAAGGATGGCATAAAGATGCCCGGTCTTGGCTAAACTATTGGGGAATCATGGAAGACACCATTTTGCAGAATAAAGATACTATTAAAAAAATCATCAAATCAAAATTTGAGGAGAAAATGTGGTGTGATAAAGAGTTAGAGGATGTAATCAACCCTAATCTAGAAGATCAAAATTATCTATCTATTTTGACAAGTGTAAAGAAAAAAAAAGCATTGTTAAGATAAGAGCAAATTTTCACGAGCTCCATAGTGAAAATGGGCGTTGGTCAATTCCTAAAACGCCATGGGATGAAAGAGTGTGTCACCTTTGTGATGCTAAGAAGGTTGAAGATGAAAAGAAATTTCTCTTAGATTGTCCAGCCTATACCCAGATTAATTCTCATTTTCAAAATATTTGTCACACTACCAACCTTAATAACCTATTATCTCAACAAAACTATGGTGATATTGGAAAGCTTCTCTTAATGATTTTCGAGCACGAAAACAAAATTCTAAAGAATCACAAGTAATTACTTACTCTCTTAAGGTCACCAATTCAGTCTTAGTGGATGTTAATCTTCATCATCATCATCATCAAATGATAATCTTAGTTTATAATATATTTTATAAATAATAATCACACATTAATATTTGTATTAAAATGCCCTGGATGGGGTGACACGTAGCACAATAGTGCCACGCAGTGAGGAGCAAGGCCCGGCCATAAATAAGGCAGGTCAGCTCCCATCCCCTCACCATTAAGGATGGGAGCAAGCCTTAATCACCAGCTTCATGCCATGGGACTTCTCCCTCGCGTGAACAGTCCGACAGCACAGGCAATAAATGTTGGAGGAGTGATAATGGAACCTGTCCTATCGCTCCTCCCTGTTATCATCCAGATTTTCCTTGGCTCCCTTCATTTCGACTTTGGCTTGCACCAGGCCAGCAACTTCGAGCTTTGGTGCAGCCACCGGAACACCCCCTGTAACATAGTCATTCAAATTGTCATCCTAATGTCGAGGGAGAGGGGAAAACCACGACACGACTCATCTTGGATTGTCTGGTCGCCTCCCATTGCGTATGTGGAGGAGTTCATCCCAGAGGATCCCTTACAAATTCCTCCAGAGCCTCTTCTTTTCACTGTGCCATAAAACTGACAGCCACCATCAGCCTCACAGGGGAAGTCACTCATACCGTCACTGTGGAGTGCCAAGGACATAGCACCATGGAGGCACAATTGGAGGAATTCCCCACTTGCTACATCAAGGACGAGTTTCTAGAAGAGCTCCTACACATGGCTTCTCAGGGTGCTGCACTCGCAGTTGGCTACAATTCCTCCAGAGTCATGGGAAGCGATACATACCAGGAGAAGCAGGCCGAGGAACAGGGTTAGGGTGTAGCAATGGAACAACAAAGCGGGGAGGCAACAAGTGAGGATGTGAAGACCAAGGCGGGTGGCACGTCGAAGGAGGGTGGCAAGATCCTTGCGCCACCTCCCATTTCGACTATGCAGGAACAATGGTGTGTCCCACCACCATTCTTCCACCTAGAGCATTTGGAATTGATGTTTGAATTGAGAAGCCAGATGGCGGATCAAGTTCACCATGGCACCCTCATGAGCCAACACATAAACATGTTATACAATGCCTTTTCCAATGCATCAGCAGGACAAAGATGTCCCACCTGTGCACGACCTTATGTGCTTCCAACTTGGGATGGACTGGAAGATGAAGATGTTGAGATGGCCACCTCGAAGGCCAACAGGTAAATTCTTTTGGTTATGGTTATGGTTCTAGTTAGCTCAGAACTTTCACTGTTTAAACTAGTTATGTTTTCTGTCTCTTTGGTTAATGTACAGACTATAGGCCATCGCCTATCCTAGTTTCCTACGGACAGGACAGATGGCGGACCGCCTCTTTTGGACATGGACATCCAAGGCTGCCAACTGTTCCGGTTTCCACTAATTCGACAGAACAACTAGTAGCCTCAGGATAAATGTAAATTTTTGCTAGTAGTATAATAGAATCTACCTCTTTTTTACTTAAAAAAATATATTTGTATTAAAATGTTTAGATTTATTATATTGCTTATTAAATTTATAAATATATTATGATAAAGAAAAAATTAAAATCACTTTTAGAAAATCATTTTAAAGTACCATTTTAATAATAATTTATAATATATCATATAAATAACAATTATAAATTAAAGATGATTTATATACTATATCATAGTGTATAAATATGTCATTATATTTATTTGCTTGTTAAAACACATTAACTTATTTTTTAGATTTATAGAAGTATTAAAATCAATAAAGAATCAAAACTTTATCTACAAACTAACTACTAAATTTTAATATTAAACCAAAATTCAACCAAATAAAATAACAACAATATCGTTGTTATTAACCAACTAATTCATGTTATTAGAATTTTATGAAAGTTTTCTAAGAAATAAAAATGATTGTGATAATTTATATATTTCATCCTATTCAAAAATTCTTTTAGACTTTTATAAAAAGTTTTCTTAAAAACATCTAAAAAGAGTGATTGCGTTTAATAACATATTTAACTACTTTATGTGAGGCGTTATTTTTTAATAACATATTTAATTACTTTATGAAGGGCCTTTTAAACAAGAGATTCTATTAAACCAAGTAACTAGTAACTTTAGCATGGATATTACACTTAAACATGAGTGTGCTATTTTTTTTTTTTCTTAAAATCACGATTACAAAGTTCATTGGTTTATTTTTCTTAAAACCACAATTACAAAGTTTATTATTGGTAGTTTTGAATTTATTTGTAGTAAAATTATAAAGTTTATTGGTTTATTTTTTTTCAAACCAAAATTACAAAGTTCATTGTTGGTAGTCTTGAATTTATTTGTGGTAATGTAAGTATGGGTAACAAAATGTCAAAGTATATAATCTAACCATTAAAAAGTGAAAATTTCTAATTTCTAATTTTATTTTTTTAAATTATTAATTTAATCAAACAAAATAAAGAAAAGATGATATATAAAATACGACGATTATATATCAAAGTGTTTAAACATAAGTTAGAGATGATATATAAAATTAGACGATTATATATCATAGTGTTTAAACATGTTATTGTATTTTATTTATTAAATTAATAAAACTATCAAAATAAATAAAGAATCAAAACTTTACTTATAAATAAATTATAAAATTATAATATTAAATTAAAATTCAATTAAAAAAAGATAAAAATAACATAATCAAAATTTAATCAAATAAGATATTAAATCAAAATTCAATTAAAAAAAGATAGAGACAACATAATCAAAATTCAACCAAATAAGATAGCAACAACGTCTATGTTTTTTTTTACAAGAAAGTGGAGTTTATATTAATATAGCAGTGGTATGACCACTGTAAAAACATCTACATAGTTCAAGTATGCATCCGGTGCATGAAATCCAAAATTACAGATATAGGCACCATAAAACAAAGCCCAGAAATGTCCATTGTGTCTTAGAATCCAAAATTTGACTCCTATAGAGTTTAAAGCCAGCAAATTATCTTGTTGGGGAAGTGCTCGCCCTTTTAGTTGACTTGTGAGCCTGGCTTCGTGTGACCATTGGTTGAGAGGGTGCATGTGTTTTCTTCATCTTTCCAACTTCTATCCACCCATTTGCCAATGACGGGGCATTTGAGGTGCCTATGATTTCTAGATTGTCTTGAAGTGGATCCTCCTGCTTTTCCTGAACCGAACTCTCAGCTACCTTAGCTTGAACCACTAATGCTTTAGCTTTGATAACCTCATCTGCCCAACCTACTAAAGGGATGAAGTTGGGGAGATCTTATCGAACTTTGCCCGAATCTGGAGAATCCAAAGCCTCTTTTTCTGCGAGCTTCTGAGGTGTTTCTAGCTTCATTTCGGGGTGTTTGGTGATCTTTGAAGTGCCATTGAGCTCCTTTAATTCAGATTTTGAGCCATCCAAAGCAGGGATTGGATTTGGAGAGTCCCCAATGGATGGAGCGGAGCTAGCTTGAGCCTCCTTGATCCCTTCCACGAGAGTGTCATCAGAAGAAAAATCATTCTTGGATATTAGTTGATGATCAATGTGGGATCCATCCCACCAAGTTGATTTTCTTTGTTTTCGGGCTTTTAGAGGGCCCCTGGGACATTGGGCTACCAAATGTCTCATGGAAAAACATGCTCGGCAGTGTAAAGCTAATTTTTCATAATCCATCTTTTGCGTCCACGAGTAATTATCTCCCGTCAGATTGATTTCGGCCGAAAACCCTTTGCTGAAATCCATTTCTACACAGATCCTAGCACACATGCAAATGCTATATTTTTATGTTTTAGGGCATCTGTAATGGAACCTGCCTAAAGCATTCCCGATGGAGCGGAGAGAAGAAAGGCCCCAAAGATGCAGGGGCAAGTTTGGGAGCTAAACCCAAACAGGGGCTGAAGACAACGAGTCTTTTGAAGGATCAAAAGAAGGAGTCCAGGGTTTCAGGCATAAACCAGAGCTACCCCAGAACCAGGGGCCACAGCTGAAGATCAAATCTTTATCTTCTTTAAGATCAAACTCAGCAATGAAAAAACCTCGAGCACAAGGGTGAATGAAGACATCACCTTTCAGATCTGGCGCCCAGAATCTCGAAATCCAATCGTGAAGATTGACAAGTCGAGGCCAAAGGCCATTAAAACGACAGAAGAGTGTCGTGGAGCTGAGACGGGATAATTTAGAGATAGTGTCCTTCTTCAGAGAGATGGTAGGTGCCAGAGCCTCATGCACGGAGCTTGACGAGGGGTTTAAATTCCTCTTGACAATGGCCTGGAACGAGCTTCCCTGGAAGACATCCGTAGCAGGGGGAGATCCCTTGGATGGACACCCCGTCGGCCCACCAGAAGGAAGGATGGGACCGAAACCTGGAAGAGAAAGGCCAAGATCTCTGACGGAAGATGGAGCCTCCATTGTTGTACAAAGCCCCATACTCACAGGGCGGCCACTGTCAAGAAAGGGGGTGGCCATGGTTAAACCCTAGCCGCAGAAACTAGAACGTCGGAAGAGCTCCACGCGCACCTACTCACCACATAGCCCATCGTCTAAAAAACTGGCTTTATATTAGCAACAATGTCTATATTACTCTTCAACATTTATGTTACTCTCCAACTAATTCATATTAATAGCATTATATGAAAAGTTTTTAAAAAAATAAAATTAATTGTGATAGTTTACATATTTCATCCTATTTAAGAAAATCATTTTACATTTTTATAAATAATTATCTTAAAAATATTTAAAACAGTTATTGAATATTTAGCTACTTCATGAAAGATCTTTTAAGGAAGATCACTTAAAAACTTATCGACTCTATTAAAACAAATACCTTTAGCATGAATATTACATTTGAATGATGAATATTACACAATGGGTGAGTTATTTTATTTTTTTTACAAAGTTATTTTATTTTTTTTTACAAAGTTTATTGTTACTGGATGAATATTACACTTGAATGAGAGAGTTATTTTATTTCTCTTATAATGTTTATTGGTACTCTTAATTAGTTTTTAAGTATGGGTCACAAAATGTCAATGTTCACATTTTCATAAATTATATAGTTTATTCACAATGCTATAATTTTTTAAAAATACATTTTTAAATATTTGTAAATAATATTTAGTGTTCTACAAATAATAAATTTAATAAAATAAAATAAAGAAAATGGTGTTTTTAAATATATTGGTTTTAGGAATCTTATATTAAGGTTGGTGGAGTAGATATGTTCATATTATTGTTTTTTTCATTTTGTAAATTATATATTTAAGGTCACAAGCAAGCCACCAAATTGGTGTATGAAATCCTCTTGTTTGTGGGACTACCCCTTTGCATACATTTTTAAATATTTATAAATAATATTCAGTGTTCTACAAATAATAAATTTAATAAAATAAAATAAAGAAAATGGTGTTTTTAAATATATTGGTTTTAGGAATCTTACATTAAAGTTGGTGGAATAGATATGTTCATATTATTGTTTTTTTCATTTTGTAAATTATATATTTAAGGTCACAAGCAAACCACCAAATTGGTGTATGAGATCCTCTTGTTTGTGGGACTACCCCCTTTGCATACATTCCTTATCTCTCTCTGGATTTGAATATGTGACCTCTAAGGAAAAACAAGTGTTCTTAACCATTAGGCTTACTCAAGTTTGTAAACTCTATATATGTGTGTGTCAATTGGGTTTAGCCCGAATAGATTAAGTGATTTGTATTGGTTTGTACTAAGGGGTGTTTTCCCCCACCCAAATTCAATTCTTGCAAGTGACATGTTTGTTTGTATTATATTTAAATAACAACTCCAAAAAGTTAGAAATGATTTATAAAATATAACAATTATTTTATTTATTAGATTTATAAAACTATTAAAATAAATAAATAAATCCAAAATTTATTTTTAAATTAAATATTAACTACAATATTAAATCAAAATTATCTAATTTTAATATTATATCAAAATTCAATCAAATAAAATAAGATAGTTACAATCAAATAAGATAACAACAACTTCTATGTTACTAACCAACTAATTCATATTATTAGAATTTTATAAAAGGTATTTTTGGAATAAAAATAGTTGCTATTATTTACATATTTCATTCCATTTAAGAGAATCTTTTTAATTTTTATTAATAGTTTTCTTAAAAATATCTAAGAATGGTTGTTGTAAATGACATATTTTGCTACTTTATGAGAGGTATACTTAGAAACATGTGGATTCTATTAAAACAAATACCTTTAATATTAATATTACATTTAAATGAGTGATTTATTTTTATTTTCTCAAATCATAATTATAAGGTTTATTGGTAATTTTAATTTTTATTATAGTATAAATTACAATATGTAAAATTTTTATTTGTTTTTTAAATTATATTAATAACCTTAAATTTAAATAAAATATGGATTACTAAATACCAAAGTTCACATTTGCATATAATATATAATCTGCTCATAAAAAAATAGTGAAATATTTTTATTTCTAAAAATAAAAATACAGTTTTAAATATACTCTTAAGACGGATATATATATAAATATAAGGTTTTATAAATTATGAATTTAATTTAATAAAAAAAATAAAGAAATGATGTTTTTAAATTCAACGTTTTTAGACACCATGGGTGGGAGGTTGGTGGAGTAGAGATGGTGTCAAAGTATTGGTGGAGTAGAGATGGTGTCAAAGTATTTCAATTGTGAGTTTATGTGTTATGTGTGGTGATGTATAGATCATTCTAGATAAAGTTGGTAAAGAGTGATCTATCAACTTTTTTTATATAGAATATATTAAGTATAAGTATTTAGGCACAATTGGAGGAATTCCCCACTTGCTACATTGAGGAGGAGTTTCCGGAAGAGCTCCTACACATGGCTTCTCAGGGTGTTGCACTCACAACTGGCTACAATTCCTCCAGAGTCATGGGAAGCAATACAGACCAAGAGAAGTAGACCGAGGAACAGGGTCAGGGTGCAGCAATGGAACAACAGAGCGGGGAGGCAACAAGCGAGGTTGTGAAGACTAAGGCGGGTGGCACATCGAAGGAGGGTGGCAAGATCCTTGCGCCACCTCCCATCTTGACTATGCAGGAACAGTGGTGTGTCCCACCGTCATTCTTCCACCCGAAACATTTGGAATTGATGTTCGAATTGAGAATCCAGATGGTGGATCAAGTCCATCGTGTCACCCTCATGTGTTAGGGTCCTAACCCGCACATAGGTAGATCAATATATTCGGATGTAATAAAGGTCAATATTAATAAGGCCTTTCAATAAAATAGA
>ML786195.1:0-11662 GCA_009831015.1 Picea engelmannii | reverse complement strand
ATATATTGAAGTCTGGAAGAGAATAAACTGCTCGATTAATTAATGATTCGCTGGCACCTTTTTGCCGATGTTGGAAGTAGAAGGACTGAAAATTTAAGTTTGGAATGGGAGAAGAACTCACAGGGTGACAACGTGGTGTTTTTTTAATGAAAAACTGTAGTCACAGGCCTGATATTTTGGATGAAGTTTGAATGCGTGCTAGAAATCTTATTGGTTAACGTGGCGAGAAAATTTGCGTGAATCTGAAGAACTGTAGTGAGAAAGTGATAGGAAACTACAATGATACTAAGGCCGCAGGTTGTCATATCATAAAAATTCCGAGGAAAAGAGGGCTTGTAATGTCAACAGCCCGCGATTAAAATAAGAAAATTTCCCAGAATGGATGTGTGAACGCTTGGAGTGAAAGTCAAATCCATCAGCGTGGAAGGGAAAGCAAGTCCAAAAGAACAATTCAAACCAATGCGATCGTGGCGGCTGGAACAGTGTGACGTTCAATAATTCAATTCAAACTCTGAGTTGTTGTACATTAATCCTAACTGGGATGGAGTATTGTTAATGGTTTTTTTTAATGACTTAAAAACGGGAGGAATCAGGATCATGGTTGCTTGATACGCAGATGGAAGTTTGGTGCACCTAACTAATAATAATCATGAAAAAAAGCTAATCAGGATGACTCAGCAAAAGCAGCCAACTAAGATATATTTATCTATGTTGTTGTGTAATGCATCACGTGTGGGTTGTCAAAAGACTTCTGATTTTATGCAGAGAATACGTGGACATACTGATCCACAACAACAACAGAAGGCTAACCGTTGTGACTCATGATGACCTGAGAAATACACTTCAAACAAATTCCATGGCTGCCCGCCTTCTCCTCCGCCAATCCCTGCGCAATCCATCCATGCCTTTTCACAGATTCACTGCACGAATATTCTCGAGACTTAATGGGTAAGATCCCACGATCCCATTATCCCAAGATTGCTTGTGGGAATGGAAGGCTGGTTTTTTTCTAATCAGACATGTGTCTATCTATTGACTGGGCAAAATCTGTTGACGCGGATTCGGAAGGAATTCTGAGTCTCAGCACATTTTCGTGTTTCGGCCATGGCTGATGACTCACGAATGGCGGTTGGGAGGACCAGCTGCTACCATCCCCACGAGGCCGAAAGTTCCTGGCGGCGTGCAGGGACTGATTGAAATACGCACGGTTTTTATCCAGACTTTCGGGAAAAAACGAATGTGGCTTCAAAAGCTTAAAAGAAAAAACCTCCAACGACCGGTCCGGAGAGAGGCGGCTTCAATGCCTGAAAACTTTATTATGTCAATGTCTGCATTTTAACTATTCTCCTTTTGCGCACACTGGAAAAAGAATCTTCTAAATCCGTGGTAGAATTGATCAAATCCAATGAAAGTATTTTATTACAATTGCGTCACAGTTTATGTAATCCATTTTCTATAAACTAATTCAGGATTATTAACCATTTATTTTACATTATCCATCTTAATTTAGATTTTATTAAGAAATATTTTATTTTAATCTTTAATATATATTTGAGGATAACTTTAAAAATAAATTATTATTATTATTATTATAATAAAAATTATATGAAGAAAAATGATTTAAATATTCAAAAGTATAACAGTAAAAGTAAGAGATGTATATAATAAAAAATGCATTCAACTTATTTGAACGTGGGAAAATAATGGATGTTGAAACATATATACTTAAGAAAATGCTTTGTACTTTAAATTGTAATTTTTATTTATAATTTTTTTAGAATTATTAAATGAAAAATTATATTTGTTATTAAAATTATTAAATAAAAAAGTATTTTTTCCAATATATAAATGTTTTTGTTATATAAATTATTTATTTACATTTATTGTAAAAAGTTAAATTTGTTTATTTATAATAATTTGTCGATGATTTATAAAAAGGTAGATGTCCATTTTATAAGGAGGTAGACTTTCACTCCTTCCTATTCTACCAAACCTTGATTTTAAAAAGTAAATTTATTTTGTTAGATTTAAAAAAAACAAAATCTTAGTAAAAAAAACAATTTAGACCTTACTTTAAAAAAAAAAACCTAAAACATCTTTACTAAAATAACACTAAATTTAAATTAAAAAACAACACAGACATGCCTCATTTATAAGTCTATTTTGTAATAAACTCTATGAAAAACTAAAAAAAAACAACATATAAAAGATAATATAAAAGCCACTATATAAAAGTGTTAAACACTCTATGTAAATGAAAGACTCTCCTTAAAACACACTCAATGAAAAACTATAAACAAGTAAAAATGTACATAAAAATACCATATAGAAGTGATGAGGAAATTTAATTTCTATTTATATTAGATTCCTCAATTAAATAAAAAGAGGAATTAAGATTGATATTCTTATGTACATATTTTTTTACATAAATTTACCTTATTTCCACATTCAATATTTTTAAATATAAATATTTCCACATTCAATATTTTTAAATATAAATATTAAAATTATGAATTAAATTTAAATTGTTTGAATTATATAATATAAACTAAAAAAATTATAATTGTTTTATTATAATTGTTTTTCAATACAAATTATTTTTTATAAATTTTTAAATATCTTTCTTAAATACAAAGAGCAACTCTTATATGAATTCTATATTTTTTAAATGCTTATTTCCAAATTACTATTCTCTATATATACTTATAGCATTCAATGATATTAAAAAGGATAACCTTACCTCCAATTTTGTTATAGAAATTTTTTGGGGGCTGTTATTAGATCTTTCTGTCCTACTTTTAGTTATTATAATCTAATAAAATTTGAAGGTTCTTTTTTTCTAATAAGATTGTTATTTTTAATATTATATGATGTATTATATAATTTAATATATATATATTTAATATTTTTCATATATATTTATAAATTATTTTTTTGAGTAGTAAAATTTATCATTTATAATCTTAACATGAAAGGAAATACACCTTATCATATCCTCCTCTTAAAAGTGGGCATTTCTCTCATTGCTAATACAACTATGGTTAGGTACTTAATATACAAGAACAAAGTATTTTAATGTTGATTTCCAAATTATCATTCTCTATATATACTTATAGCATTCAATGATATTAAAAAGGATAACCTTACCTCCAATTTTGTTATAGAATTTTTTTTATTGTTATTAAATCTTTCTATCATGCTTTTAGTTTTTATAATCTAATAAGATTTGAAGGTTGTTTTTCCTAATAAGATTGTTATTTCTAATATTATGTGATGTAGTGTATAATTCAAAATAGAATTTCTTTTTAATATTTTTTTTATATATATTTATAAATTATTTTTTGAGTTGTAAAATTTATCATTTATAATTTCAATATGAAAGGAAACACATCATATCATATCCTCTTCTTAAAAGTGAACATTTCCCTTAGTGCTATCACAAATATGATTAGATACTTAATGTACAAGAACAAGATAAACAATATGGATGACACAAGGCTCCCTAAAATTGCTTCGAACTCAAATCACCACTGGCTTAAGAGGGGATGGCACAATGACACCAATTCTTAGCTAAATCATTGGAGAATAAACTATGATATTAAAAATATCATGAAAGATAAATTTAAATAGAATCTTTGGTACCATAAAGAATTAGAGGATAAAAGAAAATTAAGATACTATAAGGAGGTGGTTAAACCTAATCTTATCTTTTTGTTTTGACCAGCTTAAGGAAGAAAATCAATATTGATAAAATAAAAACTAATTCTCATGAGCTGCAAAGTGGACATTGGACAAATCTCAAAACACCATGGCATGAAAGAATATGTCACCTTTGTGACACTCAAAAGTTGAAGATGAAAATAACTTTCTCTTACTAATTATACCCAAATTAGATCTCAATTTCAAAATATTTGTCACAATACCAATCTTCCTAACCTTCTAAGTCATCAAAACTATACGAAAGGGCTTCTCCTAATGCTTTTCGAACATCGAAATAACATTTTAAAGAAGTTCTTGAAAGTAATCTCTTATCTTTCTTAAGGTCTCATAGACCAATCTTAGTTTCAGTTAACCATCATCATCATCATCATATTTTTTTTGAAAATGATAAATTTTATCATAATTTAATTCTTATTAATAAAAATACTTATCATTGAGTGATATATGAAAACTCAGAGTAACCCAACTACATTGAATAACCCATTACTAATCGAAAGCTACCTTCAATTAGTTCCATATATCTATATTACTTATTTAAACATTAATAACAATTAAATTAAAACAAAATCATCTTAAATTTGAATTTAAACTCTAAATACATGGATGGTTACACTTTCATTTCTATTGTATTCTTTCAAAGCTTAATAGATTGGTTCTACTATTAAGACTGATGTATACTGATTTTTTAAAACGGTCACATATTAAGGAAGATCACAGGGCTTCCTATGATGTAAAATATAACTCAATTAGGATGGTATAAGATGTAATCCAACGAATTTACCCTACCCAATTGCAGAAACAGTCTCTGTCAGTGCTCTGCTTGAGATCAAATTTACCAAAAAAGGAATTTTCTCTGCCCAGTTGCAGAAACAATATCTGTCAGTTCTCTGCTTGAAATTTGATAATATTCAGACATGAGTACGTCATATTCTTCAAAATCTGTCAAAAATAATTTAGGTCTATATTTTTAATGCATATTTCTTGTCCAGAGAAGAGAATAATTGTGTCATAATTCAATTTATGATCATATTGCACGACAAGTTTAATACAATTTTGCGTCACTGAACAGTAAATTACTTGGGACTTTTTACCAATCATTCGTCTATCGTGCTAATTAAATCATTCAACGGATTATATTTTTTGGGGAGCTCGAAATATTAAAATACAATTTAATGATTCATGAATCATCTATCACCAATTGACTATTTTACTTCATTAATTCAAACGGACGCCTTTTAAGAAATAAAAATTGACAATTAAAAAATTCAATGAATTATTTCTCGAAAGGACCATAATGTTAATTTAAAAAAACAATCTGATATATTATCCTCTTCTGCTTAATGGTTTGGTGCTTATAGATCTGGATGGATATACACTAATTATTTTATTATTAATGGAGACTTTCAAAAGATTCTATTGGCATGGATAAAATATGCTAAACCTTTCAATTACTTTCTGCTGTAAAAGTGCAGCCTTAACGAATATTTCTATCATCGACTGATAAGCATTTTTAAAAGCATATTCTGTGGATGCAAAAGATTTATTCAGCCATTGAGAGTAGAGGTAAAACAGTTATAGGTAAGAACAAAATTGTCGGTCGGATTTCCACGTGCAGTTCACCTGGGTGGGGATGGGGTGTTGAGAAAGCGTGAAGTATGAAGTGAAATTGTAAAACTGGGGGTTACTGAGATTACGGAGATGGAGCCGCCTGTGACGTAAGGTTTGATGTAATTGATGGGTCTAGAAGTTTTTTTTCTCGATGATAGCTTGTCCGTTTCGATCCCTTGCTGGCCCACGCGTATTAGCCTTCACGAAAGCAACAATCTGGTTTACCTTTGCGGTTTCTGCGTTCCACATGTCACTAACTGAGCGGCTTCCTTAGTTCTAGAATTAATTTTTCTGAGGGTTGGTGACCACCATGAACAAGCATAAAAGCAACCAGCAATGCCCCTCTGCAACATTTCAATCACTTATGTTTCTTCATCTCCATCCAGATTCCATTTCCATCCATTTCATTAAGGCTGTGGTTCTGGTTCTTGGAGTTTCCCTTGGCCTTGAAGTTTGCAGCCTGGGTCGGGTTGTCTGAGATTGAGTAGTCCTTAATCTGTGTGGATTTGATTTGATTATTATTATAGTTTCTGTCAGTATTCGGACAATCTGATTTGTTGGAATTCTGAAATAATGGACAGCCCAGCTTCCTTCTCGGGCTCGCATCAGCATCAGCACCCACAGCTGCCTCCGGGATTTCGATTTCACCCCACAGATGAGGAGTTGGTTGTTCATTACTTGAAGAAGAAGGCATCTTCCACGCCTCTGCCTGTGACGATTATTGCAGAAATTGACCTTTACAAGTTTGATCCGTGGGAGCTCCCTGGTGAATACTGAAAACCTCTCTGCTGAATCTTGTTTCTTATTTCGTTTTTATAGATCCCTTCTATCTTTAGGTGTCATCCCCAAATGAGTATTTCTAGTATAGATAGAGCAAGTCTATAAGGTGAATTGCAGCTAAGCTGGGGAATTTTTTGTACAATTTTTTATGAACTTTCTCCATAGATCCTACAGAGTTTCCATAGAGATATTCTATTCCATTAGAAGAAACTCGATTTTAAAGATTGTACAAGGAGAATTGTTTTGTGTGGATTTAGTATAAGTCCTGGAATTTGTTTTCTGAGATTGTAGTTTTTGGGTATTTGCAGGTAAGGCAACTTTTGGAGAGCAAGAATGGTATTTTTTCAGCCCAAGGGACAGGAAATACCCCAACGGGGCTAGACCTAATAGAGCTGCAACATCTGGGTACTGGAAGGCTACAGGAACGGACAAGCCTATATTAACATCGACATCAGGAGGTACACAGAAAGTGGGAGTGAAGAAGGCCCTGGTGTTCTATGGAGGCAGACCACCCAAAGGGATAAAAACCAACTGGATCATGCATGAATACCGTCTTGCCGATAGTGGAGCCAGGCCTAGCAGTTTTCCTAACAAGAAGGGTTCCTTGAGAGTAAGTATTTATTAGTTGAATTCCTATATCTGGCTGGCCAGAATATTGTTGAAATCTTCTAATTTGGCTGTTTTGTGAGAAAATTCGATGGAACTATTGTTCATTTATTGGTGATATTGATCAATTTATGAACGCTTTTGCTTTCACTCTTCTTTAGTTTAGATTCTTTATGAATAGGAATTCATTCATTCAACTAAAATTGGTATTGTTGATTTTGATGATACTGCTGTTCTCCAGCTTGATGATTGGGTGCTGTGCCGAATTTACAAGAAACATGGTCATTCTCAGAGAGTACAAGGAGGAGAACGAGATGAATCACCAAGTGCAGATGAAGTGATAGCTTCTTTGCCTGATATTGATCAGCAAAACAAACTGCAACTGCCCAAACTTGGCTCTTTCAGCGGGTTGTTGGAGAGCGACGATCCATTCATAGAAGGTTTTTTGAACGATGAAGCCATGGGTGGCAATGGAAACAGCAGCAGACTACCTCAAGTCCAGTCCTCCAACCTTTCTCACAACAATTTCAGCAATAACAACGACAACAATAGCGATTGCCCATTTGACGTTGTCCCAAAACAAGAAGCATTAGCAGTGGAGACTGAAAACAAATTCAATTCTCTCAAGAGGACCCTCTCCTTAGCATATGGGGACGACGAAACCCATCCTGAAAAGAGATTCAACAACATGCAGAACAACTACAGCTACAACGTCAACAATAATGTTTCAGCCTTGCTTAATTCAATGCAGCCCAATCAAGCTTTCCAACAGCAACAGCAGAACTTCCTAAGCGGATTGAATGACAGTCCACAGAATTTTAGACTGCCCTACATACAGAATATGCATTGGAGCTCCTAAGCAGCTGTTCATCACAGAGATTTTGAATTCTTTTCCACAGACTAAGATTGGTATACGTCAAAATTTTCTGGATACTAACACAAATAGATTGTTCTTTCTACAACTGATCTGTATAATAATTTCTATTATATGCATGGAAAGTGTCATAATTTGTGCATGGATTGAACATTAGCAGCTTGCTAAAGTATATTCTATGTGTATAGCTCTAGGTATATACAAGCAGTGTATCAGACAAAGAGACTGGCTATGTTTTCAGGCCTTTATACATCAGATCATTGTAGCATTTCACTATGGTATATTAAAGTTTGTAGAGGAGTAGACAAGTTGTTCATACAAAGCCTTCCTAAAGATCGGAAGGCTTATACTTCAAATTTCTGCATAAGAGCAGAAACTTGTATAATAATATTTCTATATTCAATTAGAAGGTTTGCAGTTAAAATCTCCATACAAGACCTGGGATGCACAGCTATAACAACCATAGGAACAGAATCTTTGCAAGAGATCAGGAGATCCATGTCTACAACTAAGTTTCTGTATCAAAGCATATAAAGCAACAATATCAGATATGGAGGAGGAGGCATTACATAAGTAAGACTAGCTAATATTGTTTTTCATAGTATGAAAAATCTGGGTGACCTCTTTACCAGATCAGTAGAGAACTTAGAAGGAGATCCAGACATATTAATGTTAAAATTTCTGTGCATATTAGAGATGAGAGATTTGAGTCTTGGGATATCAAAGCTCTAGATTGAGGACTACATGGATTGGTTGATAGAATGATTGGTTCGATTTGTATATCAAGACTGCTAGCTTGTCTGTGGTGATAGTGTGACAACAGTTGGGATCAGTACTCGTTTCATGCTTCATGAGGGAAATGGATTTCCCAATGACGGTGGTGATGAAGGAAACCAGGAAAACAAGACAGAATAGCATAGATGATAGTATAAAGAAATCAATTGTGTGATACAAATAACACACAGTGAAATCTTCTTTTTCTGTACAGTTATCATTTTATCAATATTTTATAGAGCATAAACAGTTTGCAAAGCTCCAAATGTGAAATGTTAATTGGTTTCTGTTTGTTCAATCCAGTTTGTGCCCATATGGAATCCTGTCCTGGTCTCTGTTTGTCCAATCCAGTTTGTGCCCATATGGAATCCTGTCCACCGTGTCT
This sequence comes from Picea engelmannii, assembly GCA_009831015.1. Classification (NCBI taxonomy): domain Eukaryota; kingdom Viridiplantae; phylum Streptophyta; class Pinopsida; order Pinales; family Pinaceae; genus Picea; species Picea engelmannii. The sequence continues at coordinate 2,915 of ML786195.1, read as the reverse complement.
CTTTGCAAAATAAACACGTTCCTGAGTTGAAAATAGTTTTTTTAAATAGCGAGTTACTGATTAAACTCCACGTTGTAAATGCTACAGCCTGTGGAAGTAGGCTTCCCTCTTAGTATATGTTTTGCGACAAAATTCTTGGATTATATAGTTTTTAGTTTATTAGATATCTATAACGGCATATAGCAACTTGGCCAGAGTTAGATGCAACGGAATAGATTCCACTCCAAAGGTAGCATAGTATTTGGTTCTTATTGGCTGACCAGAAGAGTCCACAATAATGTAAAGCGAGTTTTCTTGGGCGTATACTAAATACTAATTAAAACGCACCTTTTTATATTTTTCGCGATGATAATCCTGGATTGTTCATGGTTCCACTAGGATTATGGTTTATCCATGGTTTCACAAGAGATTGTGGGCCTCCTGATGTACTCACCCAAATCCATTAAAACCATGAAAGTTTGTTTATGAATTCCTGCTAAGATTCCCACGAAGATTGAACTTGTCACTCTAAAAAGTTAAAATCAAGTTTTAATAACAGTACATTAACCAACTAAGTCAATACCTTATTTTTTGAATTTTCAATTTGTAAACATAAACTAATAGAAAATTTCTAAATGCAAAAAACTATAAACAAAAACATCAACCTATTGGAACTTTCGATTTGTAAACATAAAGTACAAACAGAAAATTTCTAAATGCAAAAACTATAAACAAAATCATCAACCTATTGGGAGGTTAATTGTCATTTTGTTTTTTATTTTTTTCCATTATTTTTTTATATCAATCCAACCCTTATTATAAGTGTAAGGAACATCAATGATCACAATTATAGATTGTTCTTATTAAGGACATGATAACTAGCAACATCATCTTGATTAGATGAATTAGATTCATGCCTCCTTTTCCCTATGCCCAAGGAGGGACACGAGGGCATCAAAAGGGAAAAGATGTGATGTTGACATTTAGAGGGATTGTCATCATTGGGAGGGATGATAAGGGATTTGGTATTACAAGAACGGGAGGTAGCAATACTCTAAAGAAGCTAAAGATGCAATAGCAGAAATGTTTGCAACAAACTTGGAGGGCTCTACCTTATTGAGTGTATTGTACAAGTTCTTTCACCAAGGACACCATTGAGTTCCTTTAGTCCATATGAGACCCTTACATGTAGGGTAGGTAGCAAATAAGAGCCCATGCTCAAAGAAAACCTTGCAACAAAACACAATATGCTTATAATCCACAATCTATGCTCAATTGTGGTCCCCACATTGCAATACAACTCGACATGGAAACTCTTTGCTCAAATTTGTGTAAATATAGAGGTGAGCAAAGTTAGTGGCAGATTTATCCCTGGTGGCTTCGTTAACACTGGTATAATCACCTAAGAATTCTCCAATAACTTTTTGTGACTTTGGGTTTCAAAATTCCAAAGGAAAATTTAGTAGCCAAACCCACAATTGAACCAAGAATAAAGTTTCGGTGTGAGGCTTGAAGTTAGGATGCCATAATCACATGAAGAGACCAACACCTCCCATAAAACACAGTCCATGCAAAACCACTTCCAATTAATCTTTAAAGGATTCAAACTCAAGCATGAAGAAACCTTCTACAGTGGGATGAGTATCCACAACTTTCATGAGAAAGGGATTCCATGGTGAATCAATCCAAGCTTGTTTTCATTGCAAGAGGACCACATCACATTAAACCTGTGAACCAAACAATGTTCCTTGAGGTTGATAATCTCATGCTCAATCCAATTAGCTTCTAAGACAACATGAGGGGTTCTTGTCTTCTCCAAGAAAACATTGTAGATGTCAAGGGCATTGCATCGGGAACATATTTAGAGCTTTGTTTTGAAGCTAAGACAATTTTGTTTGAATGAGATGAGCTTTGAGATTCCTATGAAGGATGATATCCAACCTTCATGTGCTACCTGAGAGTGTATACAGAGATCATGGGAGTAGAGGGACTACCACATTTTGTTGTTTTCCAAGCTTGTCATGCATAATGGAGGAACTAGCTCCCATAGCCATTGCAAGCAAAAGGGGAGGAAAATCATAGCTCTAAGCATCCATGGCTATAGACACAAGGCATAGAGGGTGCAATAGCATAAAGATGATGTGCTCAGCCCCTTAGAGAGGGGAGGAGGCAAAGAAGAAAGCTCTGTATTATTATTTTCAATAAAAAACATAATGCACATAACCACTTTGGAGACTTAGGATTTTCTAGCTATAATATTTTTTCATATAAAAAAAATAAGTATATTTACACTTTTGAATAGAATGAACCTTTGAACATTAAGAAAGAGAAAAAAATGTATATTTTTAATAACTAAAACATTTAAAAATAACATCAATATATGCTATATTTTTAGTATTTTTAATAAAATATTAATTAATAAATAATCACTTTTTAAAATATGATATCGTTTTATATTTTATATTTTACTTTATTAACATTATCAACATTTCTTTCACTTTCATGTAAAGTACACCTTGCTTTCCTCATTACAATAAACAATGTGTAAAAACAATACAAGAAACCAAAGGTGAAAAAAAAAATATAACATACTTTTGAGAAATGAGAAATATGAATGATGGAATTAATATAAGAGAATATATTGCTTCATACATTGAATATATAATTTTAACATGTGGAGACCTTTTGGTTTAATATTTTTTATTTAATATACTATGAAATTATAGTAAATATTATTTGTAATTTAAATATCACATATTTTGAGATTTTGGATTCATTATAAAAACTACATATATATAATATGTTATTTTTTATTAGAAAATGTATCCTAATCTAACTCTATACGTGGTATTGTGTTTTATTATCTTATCATTTAGCCAACTCTATACATGGTATTGTGTTTTATTACTTTATCATCTTGTCAAATTCAAAATGAC
>ML786194.1:803019-830570 GCA_009831015.1 Picea engelmannii | reverse complement strand
AGACTCACCATAAATGTTAAAGTTTATTCACAAGTGGCTATAATCATGATGGTAGAAATCTTTGTGAAAGAAGAGATGTTTTCAATGTTGATGTGTCCACAACCCAAAAGCTAAGAACTAATATGAGTGGGTGTTTCCCTTATTTATTCATCTACAATAAGAAATTGAATAGGCAATGAATCCAAGAGATTGAGATTGAAGATGCATAATAGGTAGAAATCCAAAAGCTAGAGGCAATAGTGACTAAGAGGAGGCCTTGTTGACAAGAGATATGTTGAAAAGGGTCTTTTCCCCATGACATTCTTTGACAAGAGGTCCATTACAAAGGATCTATTGACAAGAACACAATGGAGAAAGGATTCATCAACAAAGGCGTCATGGATACATGATCCATTGACAAGGTCACTATCGATAAAGGATTCATCGACAAGGGTACTATCGATAAGATCATTGTCGACAATGAAGTCATGAATAAGGGCATTGTTGATAGAAAATCCATCGACAAGTGTCTTGTTATGGAAAACATTGATGAAACAAATAAGTATGGGGGATGCAAGCAATGTTAAGGGGGTGGCTATTGATGACACATGAAAATGGGGAAGAACTATGAACTTTGAGAAAATAAAAGTGAAGGAGATTGATATGTCTAGAAAACTAGCTATAGAAACATGTTTCTTAGAGGTTTGCTTTTAGAGTTCTTTGGATTATAGATTTAAGCTTGACATTGGTGTTGGTGTGGGGGTGTGTCGTTGGTTCTAGGATACTTATCTCACTAGAGTGCTCCTCTTGAACTATTAGAAGAAAAATAGACATGTAAAGTAGCAAATCTATTGTAATGGCATGACACCAAGGGATGTAATCACTTAAGGATTGTCCCCTTTACTTCAAGAATTGACTAATTTCGTTGCCTTTTTTTTGGATGACATTTATGGGACTTGTCTTTTGTGGCTATGTTCTTCCACTGGTTTACAATTAATCAAAACTAGTTGCTTAATATTTGTAGCTCCCCAAATATGCCTTGGAGATTTTGTGGATATAACACAATTTACGTGGGATCCAAAACAAGGGTTTACATTATCTTGGACTTCTTTCAATGGAAATAGAGGTCTAGATTGGTGGTTCTATATTCTTTGGGGGTTAAAAAATGTGGAATAAATGTTGTAGATCTTAATTTTTTTCATGTGGGCTTTGATTACTCTAATTGCAAATTCTTTAATCTATTTTGATAAGTGGTTCTCTGTCGATCAATGACAGTTAATTTGCAAGTCATAGACATTCTCAGTCCATGGCACCATCATTGTTATTGGTGAGCATATCAAAAGGTAGCAACTTGATCTCTGATAGATCAGGGACTCTCTAAGTCATTTTTCGAGTACTTGATTTAATATTTTATTTTTTATTTTTTTATTTTCACATTTAATCATGGCGGCGATATTATATTCGTTTGCGATCAACTATTTATATTTCCTCTGCATTTTGGCTCTTCATGCGGTAATAAATTTTACGAGTTTAGCGCATGATCTACATTTTGATGACTTCAAAACCCTGTTATGTACCAATTATCTAGAGAAAAGACCCAAGAATGTGTCTTTGATGAGTTCAAAACCCTGTTGTGTACCAATGATCTAGAGAAAAGACCCAAGAATGTATATAACACACCCCAGACCGCCTAGGTCGGGGACTGCCACATTTAAACTTAATGCTATGATACCAAAATCGTAGCACACCCAGGCTTATACCTGCTGGGTTGTGCCACACACATTAACTCCTACATAACTTAATTACATTGTAATATACCCAGCCTACCTAGACTAGGTCATGCCACCTAAAAAATTACAATAATTTCATTTGTATATAAATATAGCTTTAACATACAACACATTCTTCTAATACACAGATTAATGCGGAAATAATAGTAAGCCTATATATACAGCATATACACACAATACTCATAAATATAAGACACGTACAAATACACAACGTCCAATTGAACACATAATTGATACTTGTCTTTTTATAAAAGACCACCAACTACGTGCAAACCTTCCACGATCCTCACAGCCTTAGACCACGCTTCTCATCATTCTCAACAGTGGGTCACCCCCAAGCAGGGACTAAACTCCACCCGGATAAAGGGATTCCTAGGCTAGAATTGAGACAATAGAAAGTTACACAGTCAACAAGAAGGATTTCTCCCCAGGAGCCAACTCACACTAACAACCAACAACCTCTCATTCCCCACGTGCCTGTCTGACCCCAGGAAGTGTGCCCCTTCTATGCTCAACACTCCTTCGGGTGCCCCACTTCCTTTCCAAGGCTTCAGCAACAAGTCGTACATGAATTCTCATAGCACTATAGTTGCAGTTGGGCTCCTTCTAGAAAATCACTTCCCCAACAACCTCTCTCACCTGGAGAGAGTTGCTCACATGCTTGACAACCTGCTTCTTCAATCCACGGGCCTAAAAACCCGCCTCTTCAAACCCACAAGCCTGACAATCTGCTTCTTCTGTACAACTACTAAGTCAATCAAGTAAGGGTGATGGCAGCATCAAATTTTGGGTATAGAACAGGTAAGGGCAACAACCATGCTCAGTCCAGGAACTGCATTGGCAACAACAACATTCAGGTAAGACACAGTATGATTTCAGGCAAAGTACATGTGCATTGTGCATAAATGGAAATGTATGGGATCATTGTTGAAGGTGTGTGTGAAGCATGGAGAGGTTCGACTTAGGGAGTCCATGGCTTCCTATGTGAATGCTTTGGTTAATGGGGAAGGATGGCTCTATGTGTAAATGGTTGAGTGCGTGCATGAATGGAAAATATGGGAAAACATACTAATTTCCCCACATAAATTTGCATGCGCCCCGATTGACACATGGCTCTCCAGGAGTTTGCTTCTCTCCACTTGGGATTCATGCTATTTCCCACAAGAACTTAGGATAAATTAATTATCGTCACCATAGTCTTTAGGAATAATAATATAATATTCTCTTGGAGTTAAGCCCTCAAACTTAGCCCTTTTTCCTAGTCTCCTAGCCCGCCCTTTCCCTTCCTAGTGGAGCTTGGTCCCCCATACTCTTTTATCATGGTCGATCTACACGCAATGATGTATTAATATTAATGATATGAGTGTTTACATATACAAAAATAGGCTCATTGGCCTTAAGCATCTAGGCTCTCCGACCTAATCATCACATAAGCCTCCCAACTCATAATCACTTGGCTCACCAGCCTATAAAACATGTTTACAATTCAGTTGGGGCTAGATCTTGGGGTATTACAATCCCCTTCCCTTATTTATGCATTGTCCTTAGTGCATCTTATTTACATATTATCATCTAGATTTTCAAAAATCTTCAAAAATATGTGGGTATTCTGCCTGCATAGCATGTTCGTTCTCCCAAGTCGCATCCCGAGGATCGGACCAGGTCCATTGGACCTTTACTAGCTTTATGGATCGATTATGGAGTTGCTTGATCTTCCGGTGCAATATGCACACCGGATGCACTTGAAAAGCGCCTACTTGCTCCACCTGAATCACATTCCAATCAATAACATGATTAACATCAGGTACATACTTTTTTAACAATGATACATGGAATACATTATGAATAGACATAGATGCAAGTAATGCAATCATATAAGCTACATGCCCAATCCTCTCTAGGATTTCAAATGGCCCACAATAACGAGCTACCAACTTGGAACAATTTCCCAACTTCAGAGAACTTATGTTGGCCTTCACTTTCAGGAATACATGATCACCCATTTTAAATTCCCTGTTCATTCTACTCTTATCAACATAGTTTTTCTGTCTGTCTTGAGCATATTTTAAATTCTGCTTTATTTTTTACATTTGCCCTTCCATTTCCTTGAGCAAATCTGGTCCAACCACTCTCTATATGTTGGGTTGTCCCAACTTACAAGTGTGTTGCACTTTCTGCCATAAAGTGCCTCAAATGGGCTCATCTTAAGAGATGCTTGGTACCCATTGTTGTAAGCAAACTCTACCAAGTGTATATAGTCTTCTCATTTCGATGGTTTATCCATCATATACATCCTCGACATATCCTCAATCACTTGATTCACCCGTTCTGTTTGCCCATCAGATTCTGGATGATAAGTTGTGTTAAAATTCAAATTTGTCCTAAATCCTTTAAATAATCCTTTCCAGAAATTCAAGGTAAACTGTGGGTCCTGTTAGACACAATTGTGTTGGGTATACCATGCAATTTAGCAATTTCCCTCATATAAATATCAACAATGTTAGTTTCTTTGTGAGTGAGCTTCACTGGAATGAAATGGGAAACTTTGGTAAGCTTGTCCACCACTACCATGATAGAATCATGTTGCTTTCTTGTTCTGGGCAGTTTGGTGATAAAGTCCATTGTTACCACTTCCCATTTCCACTCAGGGATAGGTAATGGTTGCAGCAACCCAGCTGGGTGTCTATGCTCAACCTCAACCTTTTGACACTCCAAACATTTGGCGATGTACTTAACAATTTTTTTCTTCATGCCTAGCCAATAATATTGTCTCTTGACAGCTGCAATCATTTTCTGATATCCTGGGTATCCAACATAAGGTACGTTATGCATTTCCCTCAATATCATAAATTTTAATTCCTAGGAATTGGGTACATAAATTATGTTTCTATACATGAGAATTTCATCAATTCCTAGCTTGTAATCCTCAATTTTCTGCTGCAAAGTACCTTGTTTTAATTTTTCCACTAATTCCTTGTATTGCAAATCTAATTTTGCATTCTGCAAGATTTTGTCTTTCAAATCAGATTGATACATGTTGATGGTTGTAGAATGAAACTCATGCACTCTTCTGTTGAGTGCATCATCCACGTTGTTCTCTTTCCCTTTGATATGATTTATAAAAAAGTTGTATTCACCGAGAAACTCCAACCACCTGCTCTACCTGGCATTTAGAGTTGGTTGATCAAATAAATATTTTAGACCATTATGGTCTATCCTTAGCTCAAACCTTTTCCCCATGAGATAGCGCCTCCACTTTTTCAAGGCATGCACTATGGTTTCCAACTCCAAGTCGTGAGTGGAATAATTCCTTTCATGCTCCTTCAATTTCCTTGATTTATAACATACAACATACCCATTCTGACTGAAGACTCCACCAAGTCCTTCTTTGCATGCATCTATGCATACCATGAAACCTTCATTTGAATCATCAATCCTTAGAATTGGAGCACTGGTTAATAATTGATTCAAGTGATGAACACTCTTTTGACACTCCAATGCCCATTGAAACTTCACTTCTTTCTTTTGTAAGGAAGTGATCAAGTGTGCAATCTTCGAGAATCCTGCAATAAATATTTTGTAGTAGCTTGCAAGGCCCATGAAGGATCTAACTTATGTCACACTCTTTGGTGTTGACCACCCTTTAATGGCCTCAATCTTTTAAGGGTCCACCGATATCCCTTCTTCAGATATGATATGCCCCAAATAATGAATTCGGTTCTGATAAAATGAGCACTTGCTCAATTTGGCATACAAATGATGCTCCCTTAACACTTGTAGTACCATCTTCAAGTGATGCTCATGCTCTTATCCCGACTTGGAATATATAATAATTTCATCCAAAAAGACAATGACAAACTTATCTAAGTACTCTTTGAAAACACCATTCATTAAACACATGAAAACAACTGGTGCATTTGATAACCCAAATGGCACCACTGTGAACTCATAATGACAATACTTGGTTCTAAAAGAAGTCTTGTTGACATCTTCATATTTAATTCTTACCTGATGATAACCTGACCTGAGATCGATATTTGAGAATATTTTTGCAGTCTTCAACTAATCAAAGAGGTCATCAATCCTTGGCAAAGGATATTTATTCTTTACATTTACTTTGTTCAACTGCCTAAAGTCAATACAAAGTCTCAATGTTCCATCCTTCTTCTTCACAAATAAAACTAGGGCACCCCAAGGTGACACACTTGGGTGTATATACCCCCTTCTTTAGAAGCTCTTCAAGTTGCATTTGCAACTCCTTCATCTCTGGTGTACTCATCCTGTAAGGAGTCTTGGACACTGGAGTTGCTCCAGACATCAAATTTATAGAGAAATCGATATCTCTCTTAGGGGTTAGTCCTGTTATTTCTTTAAATACACCCCCAAACTCCTTTAGGACTGCATAATCTTCAATATTTGACACCTTATCCTTAGGTGTTTCTTTCATATGGGCTGCAAATATTTGACAACCCTTTCTGTAACACTTCTTCAGTTGCATTATTGATATTTCCCTTATAGCTACTGCCCTAGGAATTCCTTGCGTTGTCCTTAGGTTTCCTTCCTCATCCAGGAAAGTAAATGCCTTGTTATGACAGTCTAAGACAACATGATCTTGGTCCAGCCAATCCATCCCAATTAGACAGTCGTAGGAACCTAAAGGCAAGATGTTCAAATCTGCCTTGGTGCTCAGCCCATTCATGCCCACTAGACATGACTTAACCAACTCAATAACTTTTCTCTTAGCTCCGATAGCCAGTTGCACCAACAAAGATTTCCCATGCTTGCTTCTTGGAAAATCAAATCTTCCCACCATCTTAGGATATATATAACTATGAATAGCTCCTGAATCAATTAAAATTGCAATGGTTTGGTTGTTGATCATACCTTCCACTTCAATCATGTGTGATTGAAACTCTGCTTGCTTGTTGTCCATGTCTGCATAGATCCTTGGTACATTTTTTCCCATGTCCTCCATTGTTTCATCTTGTTGTACATTATGAACAACTCTCACTTTGTCACTTCTATGAGGACAATGTCTATACATATGATCTCCTTTAAAACCCCAACATGAATAGGTCACTTCCTTGGTCTTTGCCCACTAGTCTCAATCGTTCTGGGCTCTTTAGAAGTTGTTTGTCCCAGAGGACTATTTCTGAAGAATGGTGGCTTATTCCCCTTCTTCCTCTGTTCCATCTTGAACTTCTTCTTATCTTCCCAAGCTTTTTGGAAAGTTGGATTTCTTTTATGTTGATCATATAGACATTTAGCTCACCTTATGGTCTCTTCCAATGTCTTGGGATCATCATATTAAATCTTGTCACTGATGAAAGATAGCAGCCCACTTAGATACCTCTGAATCTTAATTGTGTCATCCTTGATGAAGGAGACATACTTCAGCAGTTCCAAAAACCTTCTTTCATATTCGTCAATAGACATACTTCCAAGCTTGAGTTCAAAGAAATCTTTCACTTTCTTGTCATAATATTTATTAGTCGAGTATTTGTTTTCAAAATACTTCTTGAATTCCTTCCAAGAAACATTTTTCTCTTTAATGTGTTGCACCTACACAAGCCAATCCCACCACATGGATGACTTTCCCTTGAGATGATAGATAGTAATTCTTCCTTCTGCATGGGAAGAATAATTATGCAATTGAAAATATTTTCTCATGCCTAGCAGCCATGTCTTGGCATCTTCATCCTTCTTGTGCTCACCCTCAAATGTAGGAGGTTTGATTTTGTTCATTTCTCCTCGTCGTTCATCCACCCCAGACCTCTTCTAATGCTTCTTGACAGGGGATGGACTTGAGCTTCTATGTGCTCTCCTATTGGAGTGCCTTGGGGAGTGATGGCGATGTCTTCTAACACTCCTTGATCTTCCTTTCTCCTCAGGAACCCTATGGCTTCTTGATTTGCTTGAGCCATTCTCCTTATCCAATTTATTTTCAATTGTGTCCAAGCTCTGCATTAACTTCACATTGAAGTCCTCATGTTGCTCCTTGGTTTTCATGATCCTTTCATTATCAACCTTGTGACTTTGGACATCTTTCTGTAAATTTCTAATGGTCTCTACCATATTCTCGTTTTCAGCCTTTCCTTCTCTATGTCCATTAGAGTTTGTTCCTTTGATACCCAAATGGACATCCATCCCTCAGATCTCATCTTCCTGGATGTAAGCCTCATGTGCATCTCCCATCCTCTGCACTCCGTGTTGATCCTAATCTACTCTAGTTTCTATTAACTGTGAAAAATGTGCATCCAACAGAACTTTGTCAGGCTAACTGACTCAACAATTTCATGAAAATATGAACCATTATGGTTCAATAATATATCAGATTCCTTTCTTCTAATTTTCTGAGAAATTGACTGATCAACTTATTTTTTTGGGTGAAGATTTATGTTTTGTTGTTCAAGATATTTCCAATGATTGCTCCATTGCTCAATTCTAAGTCTTGAGTAGGAAGTTATGGATATCTAAACAATTTGTCTTTGAAAACAACAATTTGGCACTAGCCCTCTTTTATTTCGACCGAAGCTTCATACGACCAAGGGCTATGTCCAAGCTCTTATCTGATATGCGCTCATCCAGAGCTTTGGGACTTCGGGGCTTCGAAACTTCGGGCTTCGGAGGCTCCTACTACCTCATGCCTTATTTCTCTCGAACGTCATGTTATCGCCATAATAATTCTTTGATGGAATCCAAGTCTTAGATTTAGAGAAGGGCCAATATAGCGGAGGCGTGGAAGTTGATGGGGCCCAGCGGGCCGTAGATCTCGAGGAGCCCATATCGACGGTCAAGAGACATATCGGGCGATGAAGTAACGTGAAGGTTAATAACTCAAGAGTAGGTCGGGGGAAATACCGTGGTTTCACTTCGCAGACACGTGGCGCCACCAGAGGCATATCGGGGCGAAAAGTGGTCTACATAAAATCATTTTGTCTTGCCCCCGATATCGAAAAATTCATATAAAAGGAGGGCCCAAATCATTATTTTATGATATTTCAAATCATTTGAACATTCGAAAATTGGTGCAAACGCTCCATTCGAAACTGAAGCTCGACAATGAACAAAACTCGTGCATCCTCCGTTGATTCACAGGTATTTTTCATCATGGCCATGAACCCTGTCATTTTATCCGTAACAGAGCAATACCCTGCCTCTAAAGAAGAAGCCCTAATTGACAGGGACTCTAATGTATTTGACACAAAAATAACCGTCTCACCCATTTCTGTATCCAGAGCCAATTTATTAGACAACGTCGAGAAATGAATACCCTTCCTCGAAGCGGCCCAAGCCTCCATTTCCACTTACGCTGTTGAAGTCGCCTTCCCTTTCCTAGAGTTCATAAGTTGGTGTGTAGAACAATACTTGCGAGAAGAAAGGGTTATTTTGAATAAGTTAGGGTGAAAGGTCTTATGCGAATTAGATAGCCCATCAATTCGACACGCCCTCAATATACCAGAGTCTTCCCCCGCAGTGTCGGAGCCCTTCGAGGAAGAGAAACTGATCACAACCTACAGAGAATGTCCCTCCGAATTCAAAACCATATTTCTGCAGACCATTGTTAAACCTGAATATCATTCTGAGAGTCTGTCGTTACCTATAAATGTAAGCATCATGGTTATTGAGGTCCAATGTGCTTGCTCCATACTTAGTCAAATTCTAGGATTAGATAACGACAAGTTTGTGGTAGAAGTCATGTTGGGTTTCCTGTTGACCTTTTTTTTGTCAGAGTCCAGTCAGTCGGTCTGTATCAGTTTTGAAAAGTTCATCGCTGACAATATGCACCAACAACTAGTAAATTTCAATTCACTAAAACACTTCAAGTACTACACACACTTGCTGAGAATGTTCCTGGGAACGAATACGACAGAGTTCCCTGAAGCTACATTCATTTCGAATGAATGCAAAAGGATCACAATGCTAATTTTTATAAACAAGATCATATCCAGAGTTTATAGTTTAATCTTCAGCACCGGCCTGCCAAGGGTTTTGGAAGAAATGAAAATCTCTTTACAACCCAATCCCGAGAATAGGATAGAAGATTGGATGTTGTTCATGCATTCTACTGTAATTTGGGTGTATGGTTATCAAGAAGGACCTTACCTTTTACCTGTCTCCCTGAATCCCAAAGTCTTTTCCCAAGGTTCATCAAACAAAGAATTATTTAAGAGACTGAGCACTTTCTGAAAATGCACAAGGCATCTAACTTAAAGTTTCCTTTCCTAGTAGGACCATTTGTGGTAAAGAATAGGTCATGTTTGCCTAAGGTCCATGCCAAACTCAGTGAATTCAGATTTACATAGTTACAAGGGAGGAAATATGACTCACATCAGGTCATATCTAAAAGAATACTGATGAGCAGACAAGGCCCCTATGAGCATGTGCATGTTGAAGGATTTGATAAACTGGCAAATATGGAAACCTGTGCAGATATGGAAGTCACTTTGCAACTTGATCAAACACAGCAAATAGAGTCAGCCTCGCAGCAGATCCAGACACATAAAACTTCTCCAAGGTTGATTATTAAAGCTCCCAAGATGAGTGTTTATAACAAAAGGATCAATTCAGAGGCTTTGAGCAACAGTGGTCAACAAAATGTTCTCAAGAAAGTGAAGATCGCACAGTCCCCACTGGTATTAAATCTTGAGGAGGAAGATCCCAAAGAGAAAACAAGCATAGAGATGGTGGAAAGCAGAAACAAAAATGAAGAAGCTAATGCAAAGAGTATGCCACTGGGTGAAAGCAGCTCAAGGGATTTCAGCAGGAAGAAACATATCTTTAGCAAGACACCTAGGGAAGTTTGCCAATCCAGAGAAGATTTAGTGAATCAATATGTTGTGAAAGGAAGTATGGCTAATAATGAGATAAGAGATTTGTTGCCTGAAGTAGAAAAGATCTCCCAGCATAGGGCTTCCCTATTCTCAGTCAGAGATGTGCAACGAAAGACATTTAACATAGCGGTGGCAGATGAGGATAAAGTGTCTGAAATAAAGTTGCACTATGAGAATATTGGTGCCCCAGACAAGGTAAAGTTCCACAGAAATGCCAGTGACATGCTATATTCAGACTATTTGAGTCCGAGTCTGAGGGTTTCAAGACTAACAGCCCGTGCACTTAAATTAGATGGACAGTTGAAGCAGGAGAAAGTATCCAGCAAAGCCTCGCAAACCCAGGTTAAAAGATTGGAATTTGAAGGCCCTCAAGGGGTAAAAGCTTCTTTAGATGAGACATAGAAGATGATCCAAAGCCTAAAGAAGAAGTTGAAGATGTCCACCACAAAATATCCACAGACAACAGAGTTAGCTGCTCTAGAGCAAGAAAAGGAGACATTCAGACAAGAAGTGCTAAATTACAAAGCCAAAGTATTGCAGCTTGAAAAGGAAAAAGAGAGTTGGGCACGAGGATAGGCAACATAATCATACATGGATGCTATTGTACCTTCTACTACAGAAACTGGATCAAGCACTGATGGATTGGTTCAGGCTATGTCCCAAGTAAGCTTAAAGAAATGGGAGATCAAGAGCCTTAAGGAGGTCATAGAAAAGCTGCAGCAAGAGATGAAAATGAAGGAAGAAAAGATGGCCCAATTTCAAAAGGATAATCAAGATTTGCAAAAGAGGGTGAACAGGTTGAAGACAAGGTCGAAGGGAAAAGTACTGTTGCAAGGAGCTAAACATGTAATCTGGGATGCTATTGTTGTTGAAGCCGCTAAATTCAGAGTTTATCTGAATTTTATAAATGACAAAGACATAATGGTTATCACTACCTGAAGCAGAAGTACTGTTATTAATGAAACACTAGCGAAAAAACCCTTGGAATGGGCCCATAACACTATTGATTTGTTGAATTTTGTGCCCACTGCTGATCTTCAGACCATTGGGGTAAAGGACAAAAATTCACTAATCATTTGGGTCAGGAGGATCATCTCTAAACACAATTTGCTCAAATTGGTTCAAACCAAAGCTATGCAAATGGAACAGAGTATACAAGAGTTTAGGGATACATTTGAACAATTATTTATCAAGGGCCTCCCACCATTTTGGGATGGTAAAGGGAAATTATACAATCAATAAGAATACAATTCTCTACTCACTCAGTGCAAAATGGATCATTCAAAGTTTGAAGGCCTGGAAGAGAATCTGAAGGGACCTAGTTTGGTGGAATATTTGGCCGCAAACTTTGAGATTTTAAATCAGTTCAAGACAGTGAAAACCGGGTTGCCAACTATGTCTTACGCTACTTGCATTGACCTGGAGATTCTGATAAAGGAAATGATGGATTATGAGATTCCTTCTGACTCACAGTGGAAGGAAATCGTGCGATTGGGCAGGACGAAATGCAGTTTTCCAGGGACCAGTAAGTAACCTCCAGGTGTCACTGAACTGGCAATTTCGACAGGGGATCACAACAAGACAAATGGCACAAAGGAAGCCGAGAAATCAGAGAGATCCGTACCTAAGTTATGAAACATTTTTTGTTTAATCATTGTAAATCGGTTCATATGCCGAGACTGTCAGTTGAAATTATTATAGTCAGTTTTAGAAGTTGAACTTTTCATTTTCAACCATTGTAATCGAATTGTATAATTACTAGAAATTTTGAATGAATTAATGTTGGCAGAAGTGCAAGGGCACCTTCTTAGTTGTTTTGAACTAGATTGTAATTTTCTGAAGCTGAATTGAATACATATGCAGAAGCTTTTGAAATCTCTATGAAAAGATTCTAATGGTGGTGATATGAGTTTTGTCTTCTCTCATCGTATTTATTTCCTGTGTTCTTTATTTCCATTTGCATTGTCTTCTGTTTAAATTGGATAGTTAAAAGCTCATAATTCATCTCGTGATGCTCTCATCTTAAGCAATTTAAACTTTGTGAATTTCCTCCTAACTAATTTATAATTCCTTTTAGTAATGCTCTGACGTAATTATTTGTTTTCTCTTTCTTCTTACACCCTACTTAAGCTCAATTAACAACTCAGATTCATTACCTCATTTGGCCTTTATCCTCTGGAGAGTTATACCGGCCAGTCATCATTTTCCTTCACTTTCAGAATTTCGACTCCATATCCCTAAGAGTCCCTCCCCTTCTTTGCCAACAAATTTTATAAAAACCCCCAAAACAATCTGAATCTAGCCATTGATTGCCAAAGATATATCAAGTGACACGAGAGAGCCCTCTCTGAGTTGAGCAGGCTAGTGCCTAGCTCTAAAGTAGGTTGAAACAATTACCTTTGTTGTTTGTCTATCAGCCAGACAAAATTTACAAAGTGATAACATTCTGGCGTCGTTGTCGGGGACGAAATTGAAAAATCTTCCTTGGGAAAAACGACTTTAAAGATTTCGTTTGATCCCTGAGGCTGAAAGTGGATCAAATACCTTATTGGCTGAGATTATTTTTGCCCTGACGACTCCGTTACCAAAATAACAGTTGCACCAAATAGTGTGAGATAGAAATCCTAGCTCCTAAGAAAATTCACACCAAGAGCAACCCAGACCCAAAAGTTGCAATCCCTGTGTATGATCCTGAAAATCTTGTACGTAAAAGAAAAGAAAATCCAGTAACCCTAGTGTTGCGTCTAGACCGATATATGTCCCTGCCCAAGGACAGAGTGACTAGCATTGAAGACCTTGAGTTCAATGTGAAATTTGAGCAAGCCCTATTCAGAAGTAAGTCTGAATCTTGTTTAATCGAGACCATCTTTGACGAAAAGAGATTCCAAGATTTGATTTCAGCCGCATCTTCCAAGCCTATAGTAACCCCCGCTCAAAACCCATAGCCACTCTGACCCCTCACAACAGCTATGGAAGCTAGATTTTCTCACCTCATACTGCCTGCTCAACTACATGATTTACCTCAAGATTAAAACTTAAGGATCAAACTATATGATATTGAAGGCAACATATCAGCCTAGAAGCATCTAGACTGGTTTAATGATTTCATAGACTTGGAAGAGGTGGACTTTGAAGATGTGAAAATAAGGTTGTTTACACAAAGTCTTGCAGGAGAAGTGAGGAAGTGGTTCAAATCCCTTCCACCAGCTAGTATCGTAGATTTTGAGGCCTTTGAAACCAACATCCTTGCAAAATGGGGTGACAAGAAGAATCCCCTTCAAATGTTGACCCAGTACAGCAACATGAAGAGATTACCTGATGAAACAATGCAGGAGTTTTTAGCCAGATTCATGAACGTCTATAATTTGATTCCTGTTGAGGTAAACCCCCCCTCTAAAGTTGCTCAGCTTAGATATGCCGATTCTTTTGAAAGTGATTTTGCTTTATTATTAAGAGAATGAAGATCTGCTACATTGAATGATATGACGACTGATGCCATAGAATTCGAAGTAAACCTAATGGCTTTAGGAAAGATGAAAGCCAACTCTGAGAGAGACATAAATAAAACTCAAGATAAAGCACAGCCTTCGACATCATAAGCGTCAGAGGAAAGGTTTGAAGCAATGATGAGAAACATGGAAAGATTGATGGAGAGAATGGCTCTGGGTAATAGGTCTAACCCCAGAGAACAGGTTGATGGTCCACCCAGGAATTCGAGGAGACCAACAATCCCACAAATTAGACAAAGAGAGCAAAGAAATCCAAGAAATCAGGGGAACCAAGCAAATCAAGTAGATCATGCGAATCAGGGAAATCAAGGGAATCAGGGGGAACAACAGATAAGGCCTCCTTTTCAAAATAATTATGTAGATGAGAATTATGATAAATATTTTGAAGACAACATGAATTGTTGTGATGATAAGGAAACATAGGTGTTTTTGACTAAAAAAGAACACGATCAATTCATGGACGCATGTGAGATCTTTTTGCAAGATGAGGAGGAAAGGCTATCAGTAGAAACGAAAGATTACCCGACACGGTTGCAGAACGCCATCATGCAATTCCAAAGACAATATAACCTTCAAAATCAAAGGGTACCTTTGAACCCTCCAAAGGGAAATCCTTCAAAGGGAACCCCCACCAAAGAAGCTCAGAGTAACATACCTTCTTCAAGTCAACCCAAAAAAGATTATGCTGCAAAGTATTCAGCTGGAAAGGACTCTACTGTGAAGGACCCTGCTGCAAAGGGTACTCTGGACAAAGGAAAGCAGAAAGAAGAACCTCGGAAGAAAATATTGGAGGCCAAGAAAGAAACGGACACCAAAGAGGTAGAGAAGACTTCGTCCTCTTTTAATTTTGAAAATGAGATGGCCAAGATCAAAATTTCTGTACCATTTAATGGATTAATCAAGAATAGTGAATATAGAAATCAAATCATCAAGATGCTTAAGACAAAACAAGATTATGATACCCTGAACATACAAGATGACCACCCTGCCATCATATTCGGACCAAGAGTAGAAGAAAATGGTGATAACAAAGAAGTTCCCCCTTTCTATGTTAGCTTGAAAGTCCATGATATGACTCTACACAATGCCATGTTGGATTCAGGAGCATCTCATAACCTAATGCCCAAAGTGGTCATGGACCAACTAGGCTTGGACATCACTAGGCCTTACAAAGACCTGTTCTCTTTCGATTCCAGGAAGGTGAAATTCCTAGGTTTTATTAAAGATCTGGTGGTATCTTTGGCACAAATTCCAGCAAAGAACATGGTCATGGATGTAGTAGTGGTTGACATCCCTCCCAAATTTGGCATGCTATTGTCAAGATCTTGGGCTGCAAAATTAAAAGGAACCCTCCAGATGGACATGTCATATGCCACCATCCATGTTTTCGGTCAAGACAGAAGGTTGTTCAGAGAATTTTTGCTCAAATACATGATCAACAACAAGTCACAACCAAGTAATCACCCCATCTACTCTGTAGAAACCGAGTTGGGATCTTCCATTTTCTTCAATGACCTGTGTTGTGAAGAAGAAGAACAAGAAATTGATGTGACTGAGAAATTTGATAAATAGGTTGAGGAGTATTCAAAGCAGCAGGACGAAGCAGAAGATCAGATATGGAAGATGAGTTTTGATGGAGCTACCTGCAGAGAAGGAGCGAGAGTTGGCGTTTAGATCAATCATCCCAAAGAAGACTCAAAATTATGTTCTTATAAGCTTATTTTTGAATGCACGAATAACATGGTTGAATATGAAGCATTAACATTGGGGTTAAAAGTCTTGAAAGAATTGGGTGCCAAAAGAATTGTTGTACATGGAGACTCTGAGCTAATTATAAATCAAATCAAAGGCATATACCAAGCAAAACACCCCAGACTGAGGGATTATAGAAATATGGTATTAGACCTCCTTGAGAAGCTTCCAGAATGTAATCTTTCAGCTATTCCAAGAGAACAGAATCAAGTTGTTGATGCCTTGGCTACTTCAACAACAATTTTCAAAGTTCCAATTTTCCCTGAAAAAAGCTACAAGGTTGAGGTCAAGTACATGCCATCAGTACCAGATAATATGAAGCATTGGCAAGTTTTCAAGGACGACAAATAGATAGAAATCTTCCTCAAGATGAAGAACGAGTTCAAAAATTTGAACATTGATGATGAATACTGTGATGACGAGGTGGATGCAGCTGCTTTCACAAAAGAGGGCTATTTTGACAATCAGATTGCAGGCAGAGATATCGTTCAGCTAAAAAGCAAAATCATTCCCAAGGGTCTGGTCCTGTTGGAGAAAATCTTTGATAATAATGACGTGGCCAGAAGTCCTAAGATTATAGTAAATGAAGGGGATGTGGAAGATTGCAATATTGGGACTCCAGAGGATCCAAAGATCATTAAGCTGTCCAGAAAGCTCAACCCCAGAGTCAAGGAAAGATATATCAAATTGATGAAAGAGTTCCCTGATGTTTTTGCTTGGAGCTATGATGACTTGAAAGTTAATGACACCAGTATAATCCAACATGTGATCCCAATCAAAGAAGATCATAAACCTTTCAAACATAAATTAAGGAGGATGAATCCTTTACTACTGCCTTTGATCGAGAAAGAATTAAAGAAACTATTTGAAGCCAAAATCATAGTGTCCCTGAGATTTTCCAAATGGGTGGCAAATGTGGTGCCAGTCATAAAGAAAAGTGGAGAAATCCGGTTGTGTGTGGATTTCAGGAATCTGAACAAAGTATCTCTAAAAGGCAATTACCCATTGCCTAAGATGGATCATATTTTATAGAAGGTGGTGGGTTCTCAGAAGATGTCAATGTTAGATGGTTTCTCAGGATACAATCAGATTATGGTGCACCCTGACGATCAGGAAAAGACGACATTTACCACACCATGGGGAACATTTATGTATGCCAAGATGCCTTTTGGGCTTATGAATGTAGGGGCGACATTTCAAAGAGCTATGGATATAGTTTTTGTTGATGAAAAAGACAAATTCATTGTTATCTACCTTGATGACATCATTGTGTATTCTGCCTCAGATGAAGAACACCTCAAGCATCTTAGAACGACGTTTCAAAAATGTAGAAAGTTCAGAATTTCGTTGCATCCTAAGAAGTCAAATTTCGCCATGGAAGAAGGAATGCTACTAGGTCACATTATTTCAAAAGAAGGGATAAAAGTAGACCCCAACAGAGTGGAGGGGATCTTAAAAATTGGCATACCCAGAAGTAAAAAGGAGGTATAATCTTTCCTAGGCAAAGTGAACTTTCTAAGAAGATTCATCCCTAATTTGGCCGAAATCATAAAACATGTTACGAACATGCTCAAGAAAGAAAATGAAATAAAGTGGATTCCTGAGGCCAGAAAATATTTTGAAGTTATCAAGGTGGCATTAACCAAGGCTTCTGTGCTGGCCAGTCCTAATTTTGAAAAGGATTTCATATTGTTCTCTTTCACTTCAGAACATACAATTGCTGGTGTTTTACTCCAAAAAGATGACCATAATTTTGAGAAGCCCATAGCATATTACAACAAGACATTGAGGGATGCTCCTTTGAAGTATGACATCATGGAAAAGCAAGCATATGCTTTAGTCAAGGCATTGAAAGAATTCAGAGTTTACATTCTACATTCCCATACTACTGCTTATGTACCCAACAACTCAGTGAAAGACATCCTAACCCAACCTGACCCTAAAGGAAAGAGGGGTAAATGGATAGCAATACTATTAGAATATGACCTTGATATCAAACCCACCAAGTTGGTCAAGGGACAGGAGCTTGCGAAGCTGATGGCACAGACAAATTGTGAACTCTTAGGAATAAATTTCATTGCAGACCTATCAGAAGGCGTAGAAGAAGAAAGGACTCCTCAAATATCCCAGAAATTTCTTGACTCCACATGGTATGCAGACATCATCTTTGTGTTGAAAAATTTGCAGGCTCCTCCTGAATTCAGTAAAACAAAGACCAGATTCTTGAAACTGAAAGCAACAAAATTTTGTATGGTGATATGAGTTTTGTCTTCTCTCATCGTATGTATTTCCTGTGTTCTTTGTTTCCATTTGCATTGTCTTATGTTTAAATTGGATAGTTAAAAGCTCATAATTCATCTCGTGATGCTCTCAGCTTAAGCAATTTAAACTGTGTGAATTTCCTCCTAACTAATTCAGAATTCGTTTCAGTAATGCTTTGATGCATTTACTTGTTTTCTATTTCTTCTTACACCATGCTTAAACTCAATTAACAACTCAGATTCATTACCTCATTTAGCCTTTATCCTCTGGAGATTTCTACCGGCCAATCATCGTTTTCCTTCACTTTCAGAATTTTAATTCCATAGCCCTAAGAGTCCCTCCCCTTCTTTGCCAACAAATTTTATAAAAACTCCCAAAACAATATGAATCTAGCCATTGATTGCCAAAGATATATCAAGTGACACGAGAGAGCCCTCTCTGAGTTGAGAAAGCTAGTGCCCAACTCTAAAGTAGGTTGAAACAATTACCTCTTTCATTTGTCTATCAGTCAGACAAAATTTACAGAGTGCTAACATGCCGAACCGACGAATTCTTTCACAGTACATCTTTAGAGCTTCGGTATTCACAACTTTGGGAATCAGAAGTTCCGCCAACTCCACACATCATTCCCTTTGAATGTCGAACTGGCGAATTCCTAGAGAATCTCTCTAGAGCTTCACACTTCGGGGGTTCTTGCATCAATATACTCACATTCCCCCAAACGTCGAATTGGTGAACTCCCGGAGTCTCGTCAACAATCATGCACAATGGGGTTTGCTACGAGGAAAAAATGTAGATACGACACGTGGAACAATCTGACGGGTGACACGTGTCAATTTCTAACTAACACAAAAGGTCTTTTAAAAGCATGAAACAGGATGACACGTGGCAAGCACCTAGTGTGTCCACGTCACCCTAGGTAACGTCAACGGACCACGTCATTCCGGTGCTTCGTGACTTCGAAACTTTGAGTTTCAGAGGTTTCTTCTACAACACCCTTCAAAACTCTCGAATGTCGAACTTCCAAACAGGTCCACATCACTCTAGGTGATGTCAACATGCCATGTCATTACGACATTCCAGGACTTCGACACTTCGGGCTTCGGAAGATTTCACACCCACATACCTGATAACTTTTGAATGTTGAACTTTCGAACATTTGTCCTCTACAACTTCAGGACTTCGAAAAACTTCTCATCTACACACTCTTAAACTCCCAATCATCGAGCTTCTGAACTCTCGATCAAGTCCACGTCACTCTAGGTGACATCATCATGTCATGTCACTCCGATGCTTTAAGACTTCGAAGAATTCCACGCCATAGCACATAAAAACAATAGAACGCCGAACTTCCAAATAGGTGTGCCCCAAAGCTTCGGGACTTCGAAGCTTCGAGACTTCGGAACTTCAGTCTTTGGGGGATTTCGTTGTTGAACACCAACCCACCTCTGAACTATCGGACGTTGAAATTCAAAACACTTGATAATCTGCGGACATGTGTCTCCGATAATGGATGGTCCGAATTAGTTCCAGACTTCGGGACTTCATAGAAAAATCCACTCTGCGGAACCACAAACAGATTTCCTGGAACGTCGAACTGTCAAACCTCTTGGGGGATCCAATGGTCCGCCTTCTCCCAAATGATCTATGGTGTAGATCCACTCTAGGACTTCAGAGCTTCGGGGCTTTTGCCTCCTTTTGTCAAAATCTTAAAATTTGTCGAAGCAATGAAGTCTGAAGGACTTGAAGGTTGAACGTCACGCTCCTTTCCCAGATCTGACGGCTATGAAGGATCTGCCTTCTCCCGAACAGATCTGACGGCCCAAATCTAAACTTTGTGGCCCCAAAACCATGGTTATTGTGGTTTCTTTCATCTACTGGATTTCTCGAACCGTTAAACCTCCCGAGCTTTCAAACATAGCTGAGGTGTTCTCTCAACATCCTCTTGGCATTCATGGACGCTCTAAAACTCGAATTTTGTCCATTTCGACAACAATTCATTTTGAAAATTTTGCTTCAATTTCCACTTATACGGCCCATCCAAGCTCAGTGTTGAAAACCGGGGCTCTAATACTAAATTGTAACACACTTCGGACCGCCCAGGCTGGGGATTGCCACATTTAAATTTAATGCTCTGATACCAAAATTGTAGCACACCCAAGCTTATACCTGTTGGGATGTGCCACAAACATTAACTCTTGCGAAACTTAATTACATTGTAACATACGCAACCTACTTAGACTGGGTCATGCACCTAAAAACTTGCAATAATTTCATCTGTATATAATTATAGCATTGACAGATAACACATTCTGATAATACACAAATTAATGTGGAAATAACAGTAAGCCTACACATACAACATATACACACAATACTCATAAATATAAGACATGTACAAATACACAACATGCAATTGAACACATAATTGATACTTGTCTTTTTTATAGAAGACCACCAACTATGTGCAGACCTTCCATGATCCTCCCAGCCTTAGACCACGCTGCTCATCACTCTCAGCAGTGGGTCACCCCCGAGCTAGGACTAAACTCCACCCGGGTAAAAGGATTTCTAGGCTAGGGTGAGACAACAAGAAGTTACACAATCAACATGAATGATTTCGTCCCAGGAGCCAACTCACACTAAAAACCTACAACCTCTCATTCCCCGCATGCTTGTCCCACCCTAGGAAGTGTGCCCCTTCTCTGATCAACAGTCCTTCGGCTGCCCCACTTCCCTTCCAAGGCTTTAACAACAAGTCAGACATGAATTCTTAGAGCACTATAGGTGTAGTTGGGCTCCTTGTGGAAAATCACTTTCCCATCAACCTCTCTCACTTGGAGAGAGTTGCTCACATGCTTAACAACCTGCTTCTTCAATCTACGGGGCTGACAACCCGCCTCTTCAAACCCACATGCCTAACAACCTGCTTCTTCTGTCCAACTCCTAAGTCAATCAAGTAAGGGTGATGGCAGCAACAAAGTTCGGGTATAGAATATGTAAGGGCAACAACCACACTCAGTCAATGAACTGCGTTGACAACAACAAAATTCAAGTAAGGCACAATATGGGTTCAACCAAAGTAAGGTGCGTTGTGCATAACCAGAAATGTACAGGATCACTGCTGAAGGTGCGCGTGAAGCAAGGAGAGGTTCGACTCAGGGAGTCAATGGCTGACTTCATGAATGCTTTGGTGAATGGGGAAGGATGGCTCCGTGCACGAATGGCTGAGTGCGTGCATGAATGGGAAATATGGGAAAACATACTTATTTCCCCACATAAATTTCCATGCGCCCTGATTGACACATGGCTCTCCAGGAGTTCGCTTCTTTCCACTTGAGATTCATGCTCTTTCCCACAATAACTTAGGATAAATTAATTATCCTCACCACAGTCTTTAGGAATAATAGTATAATATTCTCTAGGAGTTAAGACCTCAAGCTTAGCCCTTTTTCCTAGTCTCCTAGCCCTCCCTTTCCTTTCATAGTGGAGCTTAGTCCCCCATACTATTTTATCGTGGTCGGTATACACGCAACGATGTATTAATATTAATGATATGAGTGTTTACATATACAAAAATAGACTCATTGGCCTTAAGCATCTAGGCTCTCCGGCCTAATCATCATATAAGCCTCCTAGCTTATAATCACTTGGCTCACCAACCTGTAAAACATGTTTACAATTCAGTTGGGGTTCGGTCTTGAGGTATTACAATGTCTCTCAATGCAAAATTATAAACCTATACAAATAGATGTGCATTACACCGAAAACAAGATAGAAGCAAGTCAACTTTATTGAAAGATTTACTTCTTTATATGATATTTTAAGAATACCTATTTTATGATGTGCCTTCATAACTTGAGCCATTGCATCTAACCACACATTTAATAGACCAAATTGCAATAAATGCATTGTAATTCAGTGCATAATGTTTGCCTAACCTAGCCTTGCCTTTGTTTCAAAGGACAACAAAAGCTGCAACCTTTTTAGGGAGCAACTGCTTACTTTATGTGGGGCATTTGACTTAGTCATTTGTAATGGGTTGGCTAGATGGGCGAATTCTGGTAATTTCACCTGCAATACTTACAATGGTGCAAGTGTAGTGGATTATGCAATTTGCTTGCATGGCTTGTGTGAGAAAATGGAGGAAGTTTTGATTGGTGAACAACTGTGGGAGTTGAGATTTGATCATAGACCGATCTATTTAAGTCTCACTTGGATTGAACAACAACAACGGGAGATGAAAAATCAGTGCATTTAACAACCTCCTTCAAAGGGCATAATTCTTTTGACTCGAAAAAACTTTAATACCTTCAAGATAGTGCTAGAGAGGCTGATTAACAAGGAGAAAATTCCGTCCTAGGGCCTCCATAGTCATGAGCTAACAAATTTAATTCAAAGCGCACTTGCAGAATGCAAAAGAGCAAAAGATAGGAAATCTGAAATAAATTGCTTTCCGGTTAATGCTTGGTTTGATGAGGAATGCAAAACAACAAGGACAAATTTGAAAGAGTCAAGCCATAAAGAAATAAACTTAAAAGCCTACATGCATATTGTAAAAAAGAAAAAATTTGATTCCATGATTTCAAGGAGGGAGGAACTAATCTTCCTAGAGAAAAATAACTCAAAGTTATTTTGGAAGGAACTTCAAACGAGAAAGAAAGAAACTGAAAATAATATTACAACTTATAAATGGTTTGAGTATGCAAAGCAACTTTATCAGCAAGATCCTAAGGTTGACCCCCTCCCTTGGTCAACACTACTACTAAGCTCTTCACTGTGCAAGAGATTGAGGTGGGTATTAAAAAGTTGGATGCTGGAAAGCAAAAGATTTAGTTGAACTTCAAGTAGAATATCTAAAGTGGGGTTCGAAAACTCTTGCACCTCACATTATGAAAATTTTCAACAACATCATTCACCAGGGATTCCCTACAGATTGGACAACGAGCCTATTAATACTGCTTTTCGAGAGTGGTGATGTCAATAATACCTCCAACTATAGGACCATAATGATAAACCCCTTGTTTGCAAAGTTATTCAGAAGTATGTTAGAAAATAGAATTAGCAAGTGGGCAGAAGAAGGAGATAAGTGTGCTAAAGGGAAAGCAAGTTTCAGACCTAAACACTCCACGATTGATCACAGTATAATTCTAAGGCACATCATTGAAAAAGTGTGGGAGAAAAAAGAGGAAGCCTTTTGTTGCTTTGTAGATTTCAAAAAAGCTTTTGACACGGTCCTTAGAGTTAAGCTTTGACATATAATGGAGGAAGTTGGAGTTCCTATGCATCTTAGAGCAGCGGTCCATAGGCTATACGAGGAGGTTAAAGTCAAAATCAGAATGTCAGTTGGTATCTCCGAAAATTTTAGGAGTGACATCGGGGTCAAGCAAGGGTGCCCATTGTCCCCTACCCTTTTTGGCTTATATATAGACAAACTTGAAGAGTGGTTAAACCTACAGGACATTGATGGTGCTCTTTTGGGCGAGTTTGTGATAAGGCTTCTTTTGTATGCAAATGGCCTTATTTTGATTGCTAATTCTGCTCTTGTTCTACAAGAACACTTATTTTCCCTTGAGCACTTTTGAAGAAAAGTGGGGATGCAAGTCAATATTAGCAAGACAAAAGTGGTAGTTTTTCCTAGCAAAAGAAAATATAACCAACATAAGTTCTACTTTGAAGGAAACACTCTTGAAGGAGTGGCAGATTACAAATACCTCAGAATTGACTTTGGGAAGGTTGGGAAGGTTGCAGAAAGAAAAAACTTTGGGAGGTTGGGAAAACATTCTATGCTTTCCAAAATAAGTGCAGAGAGTCAGAGCTATGGGATTGGAAGACTACGCAGACTCTCTTTGGGCTTTTAGTGATCCTGATGGCTCTCTATGGTTGTGAAGTGTGGGCTAACAATACATCTGACTTACAGTGGAAGCAAATTGAGAAGATTAAAAAACGCTTGATTACAAACAAGTTTAAAATTAAAAGTTTAGTCCCGTATGATATCATGCTAAATGAAATGGGGGTTGTTCCTATTGAAGCAATTGCTATGGTACGACTCATAAGATATCTAAAAAAAATTGAGCAAAAGGAAGACGACTGTTGGCCATAAGGTCGTCTTCAATGACATATTGTGCAAAAGAAAGAAGACATGGATGCGACAAAATAGTAAATGGCTTAGTAAATGAGATATTGACTTGAACAGGTGCCCTATGAACAATAAAGAGATAAAGGCTTTTGTTATTGATAGGTTCCACAAGCGAACTTGGGATAAAGGGCTAGGGAGAAAGAAAGAGTATTATATTAAAGAATTTAACCCCACTTACAATCATCATAAAAAAACGTACATAAGGGCCAATATATCTTGGAGAGCCAAAATGCTTATTGCTCAATTAAGAACCAATTCCCATCAACTCCGTTGTGAAACCAAGCATTGGAAAAGGCCAAAAGAAGCTTGGGAATAAAGGGTGTGTATGTTTTGTACCTCCGAAAAAGTGAAAACAAAAAAAACATTTCAATTTTAGAGTGTAAAGCCTTCAAAGACAGTAGGAACAACGATGTAAGTGTTAGAATATGAAAGATGTGTGCTCATTTTACCATTGACAATACCCTTGTCACCCAACCATAGACCGAAGCCACCCTCCGAGCACTTTAACCTTGACAGAGAATCATTCCGGAAGCAAACCCTAGGCTAGATAGTCAAACAAAGGGTAGCGCACCTTTTCCAAGGATAACGCACCAACAAGAGCTGATCATATAGTCCAAACCCTAGCCAAGAGATAGTCCAAGCCAAACATGATCTGCTCGCTGTAGCAACTGTAATGGCAACTCTCCTCAAACCTGCGCACAAGATTGAGCACTGCAATTCTGAGACTCCCTGCCAAAATGAGAACTGACCTTCTGTATTTATACTAATTCTGGCTAACTACTTGGGCCGACTTCTCATTATGGGTATCTGTCTGTTCAGTATATTTATTATTTCTGGCCGACTTCTTCTCTTGGAGGCTAATAACCTAATATAAATTATCTTCTTGAGCCGACAAGTCTTCTAAGGTTATTAGCCAACTCATTATGGTTTCTTCTTGCTTCCCGGAGATCTATCCTTATCAAATTTACACATGGAGGTAAATACCTCCCGCAGCTACCATAATATCAATAGTAAATATCTTGGGATAATTTATTCATTCAACAAAAGAATAATGAAGAAATTAAGAGCGCTCATCATCAAGTTAAACCAAAAAAAAAAAAAATCGCTGAAATGCATAAATGAGTCTCTCCATATGCTATTGTTAGCATTGTGGAAGTTAAAATGATTTCTTTCTTTCTACAATATTCTTAACGTGCAAAATTGAGTGCGGGGTCTCAAAAGGACGAAAAACACACGAATGATTCCCAACTAATTCGTCGGAGGCTCGTGGTAATGCCGTCGCGCGTGGCGTGCTGGTTGAATTAAATATCTTTCCGACTCTGTCCAAATCAAACGATTTTGTGTCGATCTAAGCCAATTCATCCTTCAAAAAAAGAGAAATTTGACATGGCCGCTGCATCCATGGCGGCTTTCTCCTGTACTGATACAACAATGTTGAGATCTCGCTGCGTTTCGTCTCGCCCATTTAACAATAAACTACCGCTCCGGGAAGGAGAAGGAGCGCATATAAGAAAATTTCAAAGAATTGCTTGTTCAGGATCTCGATCGGTGTTCATTCAGGGCTTTTCCAGATCGCGGCTTCTGCAGCTTTCCAGGAAAGTTTTTATTGCTGCTGCGTATGATCAGCCGGTATGCCACATTCAAATCCTTTTCAACATAACTTGTTTGGGCATATTTGTGTTCACCTTCTGTAAATACACAACATAAACCCTATTCAGTCGATTACATGTTGAATCCAACTGTGGGAAACTCTGACCTCTTTATGTTGAAGCAAGGATCGAATTTGCAGGCTTGAACTCCCTTGCAATGCCGTTTTATTCTTGACATGAATAACACTCAAATTCTTACCGTCAAAACAAGGACTCCTTTGGTTGAAACTTAGCCAATTTCGTTGCTTAGTTGCTGTTATTTATTACATGCTTTGGTCTATATGGCTCGTGAGGGCCTTTAAACACGGTTGCTAAAATTTATGCCCAGGAATGTCTGCAAATTTGGCATTGGACTTTTATCAAATATAATTTTTTGAATTGAACATTATAGAAGATCATGGCATATCATTTGCAACTTCCTTCTGATCCACACATTTCACAAATTTCTCCATCTCGCGATTTTTGTTACTGACCTCTCTTCCTACACTGGCACTTATGAGCAGGTTTGTTTGTTCATTGCCAATGTTCAGATTCTACTTCTCACCATGTAGTTAGTGAACAAGTCTTGGCATTTTCTCCCCTTTTTAGGTGATGCTTTATGGTTACATAGGAAGAATCATGCAACTTCCTTCTGATCCACGCATTTCACAATTTTCGCCATCTCGCGACTTTTGTTACTGACCTCTCTTCCTACACTGGCACTTAGGAGCAGGTTTGTTTGTTCATTGCCAATGTTCAGATTCTACTTCGTACTATGTAGTTAGTGAACAAGTCTTGGCTTTTTTCCCCCTTTTTAGGTGATGCTTTATGGTTACATAGGAAGAATCACGGTACGGACTCTGTCGCCCACAAAGGATCAATTGCCCAGAAAGGTTCAAACATACTTTTGTCTAAGATGCTTATGACATGGGCCAGCTTGCAACTAGCCCCAAGCACGGTGCCCGGAGTGGGAGACCTCCCCTAGTTTGGAACCCTGGTGGTTGACGTAACAAGCCATTATCCTTGCCACTGAATCAATATTCCATTAGCTGACTTGGCATATTACTTGTTCTCAGCAAATCCCAGTAATCTGTTTCCAGTTTCCGAAACCTTTCTAGTTGCCGGAAACTGTTCCGTGAACCGCTAAGTGGTACCTGAGCAGTTTCAAGTGGTTTCCAGAAACATGTGGGGCAATTTCCCAAGCATTTCCAGAAACTGCCCAAACAGTGCTGACAGTTTCCAACAGTTTTTCATTTTTTTTAAGCTTCAAACCAAAAAAGACAAAAAGGGACACTACACTATTACCTAAAAGTGCCAGGCTGCCAGCTAACCCTAACTTCTAAAATAAAAGCCATTTGAAGTGAGAACCATTTTCTAAGTTCTGTTTTTTCAAAAAAGAGTAGCAGACCAGCAAAAAGAAGAGTACTATAGCAAGGTTTTTGTTAAATTTCAGATCATGGTAAGCAGACCTGCACTCCTACGAACCCTAGTTTACTGAAAACTGAAAGCACCTATCAAAACTGTAAGTAAGAAATGCTAGATCTGCAAACACACCACACTGGGAAATATTTACAGCAAACTAATATTGCAGCGACCAATCACACCACTGTCTATTAACTCAAAACATAAAAATTACATAGCAACTAGCTCGCCAATTC
>ML786194.1:756335-781102 GCA_009831015.1 Picea engelmannii | reverse complement strand
TGCTTGGTCCTAGACCAAGAACTCCAGTCGTATACTGGGGGCCCACTCAGGGGTCTTTACTGCTTGGTTCTAGACCAAGAACCCCAGTCGTATATTGGGGGCCCTAACAAGGGTCTTAACCACCAAGGTACAAGACCAAGGATGAACCCATGCCCTAGGCATGGGTACCCTGGACATTTCCAGGGGCCCTAGACATATCTAGGGGCTTTAGCTGCTTGGTCCCAGACCAAGAACCCCGGTCATATACTGGGGGCACCCTTACAAGGGTCTTTTGCCATGGCACTGACTGTTTGGTCCCAGACCAAGAAACCCCAGGGGTGCACTTGGGGGCCCTAGATCTCAGCTAGGGTCTTTGCCATCCTCCCAGAGAATGGCTCTTGTAGCTGCTATAAATTTAACAAACACCCCTGAAAAAACCCTTGTGGGAAAACTAATTCCAAGTTAGATTTTATTAAATAAAATCCCGGGCTCTCGTCCTGGGATAATGGATCATCAGAGGAATTACAATGCTGTAGTTGATAACCTAGCCCACTTGGCTGCTATCTCCTTGCCGCCCCTTTGCACACTTCCTCAACCCTGCCCATTCAGTCACAAGTACATGAGCAAGACTGTCTCTTGCTCCTATGCACTCATTGTGTGCCTCTCACTCTCCTTAGATCTTCTTTTATAATCTCCTAATGACTAAAACCCTATCTCCAAAGTGATCAACGATCAAAATCTGATCTTGATCTCTTGAGATCAACGACTTTGACTTAATCTCTTGTTGAGATGACTTAAATCACTTAAGTCACTCAAATTTATAAAAGGCCACTTTAGTCATTAAATAAAAGCCACTTTAACAATAAAGTTGATATCTAGAGAATGTCGCTCAGACACTTCCACATGCTAGGCACCGCCAATGTTGAAGTACCTTTCCGAACTACCTCAAAAACTAACACGGAGTCGGCTCGGGGATGCCTGGGTTGCAACAATTTTCATGTAGGGGCAATGGACTCACTGGAGTACATGCCTTAAGAGGAGCGATGGAGTCCATTTGTGCTTGTGGCAGAGTGTGGACACACCTTATGTAACTACATCATCTTGGAGCCCTTATTGTGTACAACATCACATGGAGCTTGACATGTGTACCCTTGGAGTGTAGCACTCCATTTGTGTGAGCCTACATGTGTTTATTGTAGGTTGCTTGTAAGGGCATTGGCCCACATATGTTTTATTGGCCTCTCTTACCTCCCATATATATAGAGGAAGGATAGAGTCCTTCACTCATTCATTCATTCAAATCACTCATTCTTATTCACTCTTGTGTGTAGAGATGTGATTAGGAGGGGGGCTAGTCATCCTCTCTCTCTTATATCTTCATTTCTACTCTCTCTCTCTCTCTCTCTCTCCCTCTCTCCCTTTGCTAGGGTTTCTTGATCTTCTTGGAGCATCTTGAAGTCTAGGGTTAAGGTTTCATCCCTTGGAGATTTGGAGATGAGGGTTTTGAGATGAAACCCTATGTTGTATTTGGTGAAGAAGAAGAAGAGGAGGAGACATCTTGCATTGGAGGACTTGCTTGAGAGTCGAGACATTCATGCGTGTTGGAGCTCCTTCGTTGAGATAGGGTTTTTCTTGGTTTTCCCTAGCTAGGGTTTTGAAGAGCTAGTGTATTGTACTAGCCTTGTGATAAGGCTATGGCATGTACAGGGACTTCATTCTTATGCATATTAATGAAGATTTTAGCTATCCAATACTTGTGAAAATTGCAGATTTTATTTTCAACCATCTATGTTCTTCATGATTTATAACTTCCAGCTACATGTGTCTCACTGATTTGTCATAAGTAAAGGGTGATTATGTTAAGTGATTTAACATTATAATTGAACAAGATAAGGGTTGTTTTACTGCTGTAAATAAGACTTTTTAGATCAAGTTTATGCATGATAAGATTGCCATAGAGGGCTGAAACTTATCAGAACATCTTGGTATCTTTTCTCTCGGATTGCTTAGAAGTTTGAGGTTGTTAAGTATTGAAATATTGTCTGTTGTTGCTGCTGTTTTTTATAATTTCATAGCAGCCCTAAGGCTGAAAATTCACAGGGTTAAGATCTGGGAAACCTCTTGTTAAGAGGTGAAATTTTTGTTTTGCATTAAATCCTTGAGGTTTAGAAA
Source organism: Picea engelmannii (assembly GCA_009831015.1). Lineage (NCBI taxonomy): Eukaryota > Viridiplantae > Streptophyta > Pinopsida > Pinales > Pinaceae > Picea > Picea engelmannii. Next base: position 778,951 of record ML786194.1, on the reverse strand, counting down.
TTTCCACATAAAAATGGAAGTGTCCTCTAATCAGTCACTCTTTCATATTGAGACTAGTCATTCTTGCAACTTCTGAAACACACCTCGACCAAACAGTTCAGTCGAAAACATATAAGAGAGACAACCCATCATACATGCAAATCAACACTCTATTGACTGGAGCTACACATGCATCACACTTGTTGACCTTATAACCTAAGTTGCACAAAATGTGGAAACATCTACAAGTTTCTGAAACGTGAATGCTTGGAAATGTGACCCCCCCAAATGAGTACGTCAGACGAAACATGATATATATAAAACCAAATGAGTACGTCAGACAAAACACGATATATATAAAACCATGTCTATATTAACTCCCATAGATGATTACATGATGCAAAATCCAAAATTAGTCTTTATAGATGAGGCTATAGATCCAAAATGATAAATCAGCCTTTATACGTGAGACTATATGTGCTGAAAATAAAATAAAATGTGAGCTAAAGATAAGTACAATTCCATATCCATCTCATCCTCATCCTCGTCAACAAAAATAGAACAAAATGCTCGTTTTGTAGAACTAGAGCGTGGATTGGAAGAAGAGACAACTCCACTTCCGGTTGTATTACCGCTAATATCAAGAGCAACAAGAGAGAGTTCCAAGTCTGGGTATTCTACATCCACATCCCAGTCTCTATGAGGCCCACTTGTATATTCTTCACCCCTATGAGATACAAGGCGTAGGTTTGAATGCACAAATACATGATCCTCAGCCTTCTGCGATCCCAACTTGTTGCGCTTCATGGAATGAAAGAAACCATAGCTGCTCCAATTCCTTTCTGTCGATGAAGAGCTTGCCACTTGTGATAGAATATGAGTGACAATGTTTTGCAAATATACACCATGTGCCCCATGGCAAGTTCACCATTTGATCGGGTTCATGCTCCTCCTCTCATCCAAAGACGATATGTCTGCAAAATCCTCTAATCTAGTAGCAAAACAAACAAATTGTTCCCCCACTTCAGTTTGTATAGAAGATGGAAAGAACCTATTGAAGGATTTCTTCTCTCCATTGGCCACCTTCTTGTCCTTATGTGGGGCCTTCCTCTTCCCATTGCTTTGAGCAATAAATTCTTCGTCATAAAATCTTGGATTTAGAGCATGTGCCAAAGGGTGCAATGGAGTGTTAAAGCCATTCCACCTCTTCACAATGATGGATCTCACATGCTCTTCAAGATTAGCATCAACAAAAAAAAGAGTGGGAGCCTCCTCTGTAATAATTTCCATGGTTTTCTCAACCATGGTATCCATGCCATCATAAATCTCGAGAAAGGTCATCTGTGTCTGCATCTCGAAGAAGCTCAAATGCAGGTAATGTGAACTCGAGCAAGAAATCTATCTTGCTCCAACAATCCTCATCAATTAACACCCTCTGCACCATACTTCCCCTCTTTGAATCTCCCTGTCTCCACTCAACCCAAATCACACCCACCACCTTACTGATTAATGCAGGTTTGACCTCAACGTGGCGGCACAACATGATGAAGTTTGAGGCATATCTTGTTTCAACAACTTTGAGCAACTCCAATTTGGAGTATTCTTGATATATTGTTGGAGCATGGTGGTGGTTGGTGATGAATTTTATGATCTCCCTATCCTGCCTCGTGACCTCCTTAATCCATGTAGTTTTAGCCTCAATCTCTTCTAAAATTAGATTTAGATCATGGACAATGCAAGGAGTTCAAAATATATGATTGTATCTACCCTCAACAATCAAGCTTGCAACTTTGCAAACAGGTGCATTATCTGTGATAGCTTGCACCACATTTTCTGGCCCTACTTGCTCAATAGCAACAATTAAAAATTCAACAATGAAATTACTATATTTTACCTTACATGAACAATCTTCCACTCTCAAGAACATTGCTCCTTTTGGAGATGATGTAATGACATTGATCAATGGCCTACACCTTGTATCAATCCATCCATCTGAAATATGGAAACCCCCAAGCTACTCCATGAGTTACAAATTGGTCTTAAAACATTCTTAAGAAGTTGCCTCTCTTTCTTGAGCAAAACTGTTTTGAGTTTTTCATAGTTTGACCCCTTGAAACCTTGAGGGGTTGTGTTAATTGCCCTCACCAAATCTTACCAATAGGGGGATTAAACCACATTAAAAGGGATACCACAAGCATAGATGGCCCTTGCCACTCGCCACTCTTAACTTCTTCTCTCCCTTGATTGTTGATCATTTTCAACAATCTGCTATCTTTACCTGTAGTTGGAGGTTTTGCTATCCCTTCTTCAAGCTGTACTGTCCTCCTCTTCCTTGCTTCATGGACAATCCTTGGCTCATTGCTAACAACCAAGTGAGTATTTTTACCAATACCAATATTGCTTCTTTGCTCCTTCAACTTTTGAGCATCATTATGCTCTTTCTCAAATGTGACCTTCACCTTCATATTTTTGGTATGTGCACAAACATCAACACCCTTTACTCCATGCCTTGACTCTTGTGTAAGATCCCTTGTAGGTCTTTCCATTTTTACATAAATTGCACCTCCATTCACATGAACCCTACCATCCATTTGCTTGAGCTTGGTAACATACTTCTAAAGAGGATAGTATTCTTGTTGCTTGCTTGCTTGAGGAGCTCTAGCGGCTTTAGAAATGACACTTTGAGAAGCCATGAATGTGACAAAAACAGTAAATAAATTTGCTCACCAAATAAATCTGCTGCCCACATCCTTCTTGCTACCCACAATTGTCCTCTTGTAGTAGGAAGCTCTTCTTGCTGAAGAAAGTGTGAGGAATGAGTGAATGAAATGATTTCTTATAGAAAAAAGAGGTTGTGAGGGTTTCTAGAAAATTCTATTTTTTTTTTCAAATGAATGTAAAAATCAGTTAATTAAGTTTGTAAAGTGATTAGATGCATTAATTAGTCATTAATTAAATGTTTTTTAGCTATCTAAGGGTCCCACGCCCTTCATGGGTGCTTGGACAAGCCCACAAGCCAAAAAAATGTGAAATGGCTTGGAAGTGTTGTTGGACGTACCATATGGTGTTTCCAAATTGGGAAATGTCATATTGTATGGCCAATAGTGTTTCCAACCCATTTCATACCATTTTCCACATTTTCGAGACTGGTATGTGGCCATACTAGGCATTTCCCATATGCCCCCTCCTCCTTTTTAGGAACTTAACTACTATTTCATTGCCTAGGGTCTTCCTTCTAGTGTCAAGATCCCAACCTTAGCCTCGACCTAGCCTGATCATGTCGATATCATTTGCTATTTGTATCCTTGCACACATCTTTAAGAGTCGATGATTTTTTTGACTACGTTTAGTCAGTCTATACGAGTGCACTCTTAGAACCGCTTCGCTAAGTTTAGTGATAACTTATAAGTATATTTTCTTTGCCATGTGCGAAATGGCCTTTGTTCTTTTTCCCAACTCTCGTTCTTATGATTGGTCTAAGCTATCATTATCAGAATTGTCATTATGGTTTGCTTCCTCACTAAAGAAAGGATCCATGGCGTCGCTTGCTTGTTGAGGTAATCATCACTCTCTCACCTGCGATGTAGAGAACACTTGCCAGAGGAGATTACCCATTAAAGACCTTGACCACGATTTGGAGCTTGATCACTTGTTTCCACGCGAAGATGAGGGTGACTTGCATTCAGTTTTGTGAAGGCAATTGGGGTTATAATTATAACCTTGTGGGTCCCCACCATCTATTGAGTCGTCGTGCTATTAGCCATGAGGAGGAATAACACTAGTCTTTTAGGTAGTTATTATAAAAGGGGCAGTGAGGCACCTAATACCCCATCCCAATCATTTGGTTGGATGTTAAGGAGCTATCCACTTGCCCCAAGACTTGCTATAAACCTAGGGTTTTGATAGTTTGAGCTTTATGTGATCCCATTGCTCATTAGATTGTGAAGGAGAATTTCTCTCATGATTGCTACCATGACTACATCATCTTGAGCCAAGCCTTGGCTATATCTACTATTTCCATAGCATGTGCGAAGGAGGCTTGGTCACTTCTGTTGTTGTCATTGTGATTAGAGTTTGTGAGTAAGTGGAAAGGGGCCTGCTCGACCATCACTTAGCCGATTGCGAGAGGAATAGGAGGGTGGGCTCTCATACATAAGTGTCCTCAATACTTTTCTTCATGAGGGAGATTGGAGTTTTATCTACCATTTGCAACCACCATCCCTTTCACTCGCCTCCTAGTCAATGAAAAGGAAGGACCATTCGTACTCAAGTCACGACCGTGAGCATATCCATTCTGGAGGTAAGTCACCGAATCATTGTTCACATGCCTTGTGGCTATTGGTTAACAGTCACAAGTTATAATCCCAGCCCCATCTAACGATGCGAGGACTCACTTCCACACAGAAAATGGGACGTATAATAACTAGTATTATCGCTTTGATCCAATAGATGGGTGAAATCAAGCTAAACCACAATTCATCCAGAGTCTTTCTTGTTCTCATTTTGCTGGTAAGCATCGCACCTAGTGAACTTTTTGACCATATGTATAAAGGGAATAATGAATTGTATCTTCGTCGGGAATAAATATGTGCTTGTTTTAGATTGTTTGTGCATGAAAGATGAATTGGTCGATACTTCATTTTGATTCCCCCTGGATGTAATTCTGATTTGTACACTCGTCCGTGATACTTATTATCTTACCAATGATTATCCTCAAACTATAATCATTTACCAGTGTTAAAGTTAGAAAGTGCATTTTGCTTTCCCACCTATCTAACATACGTTTTCGCCACGCTTGAGCATCAAACTTACATGTGTTAAAATTTTGGTATGCTCGTTAACCATAGACAATATCACATCATTGTCACCCAACCATAGGCATTCACTATGCCACCCCCGAGCACCCTAACCTTTTCTTAGATAGAATGATTTCGACAAGTCCACACTAGAACCAATAGATAAACCCTAGCCACGATACTGCAACAACAACAACACAATAACCATACAAAGATAGTGTACCTTACACCAAGAGAAGCACAAGAGAGATACTAGAAAGATTGCTACACTATTCCTCCAGACTTGCGCCCTCTCTAGTTGCAACTGCAGCTCTCCAAACTTGCGCCCTAGCTGCCACTGCAGTTCCTCCTTAGACTTGCGCACTGGCTAAGTGAGTGAGTGTACAAATGAGCTAAGTTGTCATCTTATTTATACTTATTCTGCCAATGAACTTTTCCCACAGGGCCGACCTGTCTTTTCTGGCAATTGTAATTTACTTTGACTTTTTCTGGCAGGGCCGACTTCTCTTTYTGGCTTTCTTATTTATTTATTATTATTCTCCTTGGGCCAACTTCTCTTCTAGTGTTTCCACACCTCTGTTTAATGGTTCTCTTACTTCCGAAATATTCTAATCTAAGTACAAAGGTTACACTTGGAGGTTAATACCTCCYGCAGCTACTAAAACATCAACACTCCCTCTTAGCTAGGGAGGTATTAATTAAGATGTTCTTCATGTAATGGTCTCAAACACATCCATCCATCTCACATGGCATGGGCAAGACTCACATGGTCTTGYAGACCAGTCTAYAGGTAGCATCACCATAGCCACATAGGCTATCTCATGATCAAACAAATCATGTCTCAAGTAGCATGGCCACACGACCATCTCATGATCAAACATATCATGTAACAAGTGTCATAGCCATATAGGCTATCTCATGATCAAACAGATCATATCACAAGTATCACCATCATAGCCGCACAGGCTCTGGAATATGTAGTTGAGCCAGTTTACACATAATTGCGCTATTAGCCTATTACTCAATCAATTGCAACTCGCTAGCTCATAAAGAATTTGACATCTAGTTCATAAAGAACTAGTAACTTGTCATCTCACTCAAAATCTGACAGCTAGTTCATAAGGAACTAGTAACTCGCCAACTCTCACTGAATCTAGCATCTAGTTCATAAAGAACTAATAACTCGTCAACTCACATATAATCTGACTTCTAGTTCATAAAGAACTAGTAACCTTTGGTTGGCACACCAGGGAACTGGTCTACAATAACCAGGCATCTAATCACAAGTATTAGGCGATGTAGTGCGCACACACTACCCATCTAGCCCAAGGCTAGGAAACACCTCCAACCACACAGGTTGGCCCACTAGCTTGAAAAGCCGGGTAACTAACCAACCTTGAGGGCATGGCATTTGCTGACCTTGTGTGAGGTCAATCTCACTGGTGCCACAATTGGTAATGTGCGTACCAGACTATTTCACTGGAGTAGTAATCTGTGTACCAGACTTTTTCACTGTAGTAGCAGTAACTCGACGTACTTGACTTTTTCATTGGAGTAGCCCTCTGCGTACTAGACTATTTCACCGGAGTAGCAGTAACTCGGTGTACCAGACTTTTTCATTGGAGTATCCCTCTACGTACTAGACTATTTCACTGGAGTAGCAGTAATTCGGCGTACTAGACTTTTTCACTGGAGTAGCCCTTTGCGTACCAGACTATTTCATTGGAGTAGCAGTAACTCGGTGTACCAGACTTTTTCACTGGAGTAGCTGTACACATCACCTTGACTGGTGCCATAGTGAGTGCCCGATCATGAATCACCTGCTGTCCACTGGAGTCACATCTGTAATCCATCACACTTCCACAACACTTCCTGCTACTTGGGGAACACAACACTTCCCGCTGCATGGGGAACACTTCTCGCTACTTGGTCATCAATAGCCACATACTGGAGTCTAACTGCTCCTCTCTGCACCATGTCTCTGATATAATGGTACCTGGTCTTGATATGCTTGGTCTTTTGTCATGAAACACCTGGTTCTCCAACAACTTCACACAACTCTGGTTGTCGCGCCAGATACAAGTCACCTCTAACTCGAGATCAAACAATCCTGCAAGTAACTTCCGAAGCCTCACTGCTTCACTGCTACAACACGAGATCACTCTTGATCCCAAATTGAAACAACATCTAGATGTACTCTTCTGGCCCAATCTGAATGATCCTGCAGTCTAATCTCACAATCCACATCATACCAGAGTCCATACTCCACTGTACCCTTCAGGTACCTCATCACATGTTTTGCTGCAACCAAGTGAACATCTCTCGGCTCGACCATATATTGACTCAATGTGTTCATCGGAAAACATATATTTGGTCTCGTGTTCGTTAAGTACATCAACGAACCAGTCATCTGTCTATACATGGTGGCATCTACTGTCACTGAAGATGTATCATTCAATAACTTCAGATTTGTCACCATCGGTGTAGGCATGGCTTTACAATCCATCATTCTGAATCTCTTCAAAATCTCTACAACATATTTTCCTTGGCACAGGAAAATCTCATCCGGTTTTTGCCATACTTCTAGATCCAAGAAATAATGCATCATCTTGAACTCTGTAGCAAGCTTCCTCTTACTTTCAGTGATGAGCTTCTCGTCTCCTGTTAGAAACATGTCATCCACATATAATAGTAATATTAGTGGTCCACCATCCACAACCTTGTAGTAAAGGTTGGAATCTGCAAGCTCATCAGGAGGTTGTCTGATCTGGCATATCATGCCCTGGGTGCCTGCTTAGACCCATACAAAGCTTTCTTCAATTTGCAGAAATGAGACTCCTCATGTATCTAGTGGCTGCTCTATGTATACTTCTTCTGACTACTGGAGCAAGTGCCTCGTCATAATCTTCTCCCTCTTGCTAGGAGAATCTTCTGGCCACAAATCAATCTTTGTACATCTCTATATTGTTATTTGCAACATGCTTGATCTCGTAGATCAACTTGGAAGTCACCACTGACTTCCCTTCTGGTCTCGGAACCAAGGAAAAGATCCATATCCCAGTCCTTCTGAATGGCTTCCTCCTCTATCACTGTAGCAAAGTCTACTGAAGCAAGGGAATCCTCCCAGGAGATCTCACATCTCCTAGAAGTCTCTGAAGCTACGATCTAGCCTCCTCAACTCATGTCATCTGTCTGTCAATCCTGGAAGACGTCTCTCTCTTCCATCTGAATATGAGGAGGAATACTTTTTGAATGAAAGTCTCTAAGCCACTGACTCTCTCTGAGTCTCCATGCTCCCTCTGAAGCTTGACTCCCTTTGAGTCTATATAATCTTCGGAGCCATCTGCTCCCTCTGATATGGCTCATTAATGGTATATATCTTTGCATCCTGCAAAGTGTCACGGGACCATGCTGGTTTCTTCTTGGTTACTGCAACGATTCTGGGTAGGCCCTTCTGGCTCTACTAACTCTTCCTGATCTGAAGAGTGATCAACTGCACTAGAGGGATTTGTTCGATCATCTTTGGAGCCTTCTCCTTGCAATCAAGCTCCATATGAGATATTCAATATCCCACAAAGGTACCTTTCTTCATCCTATTCTTCTTCGATACATGGATGTATAGGGTCATGTATACAACTTCTTATTTGGATAGTTTGCTCCATGTCTCAAACTAGAGACCATCTAGTATGTTACCTCCTACAACCATCACTATAGCTCCCCTCGGAGTTATCACTTGTGACTTGCCCAGAACAAGACCAACAACAAGGGAAAACAATAAACAAGAATAATACTCTTATAATAATAATAAAAACAATAACGAGAACAATTGTCACAATAGCTCCTTCTCAGAGCTATCACTTGTGACCTGCCTGGAACAAGAGCCAAAATAAAGATGCAATAATAAGAAATAGGAACAACACTCTTCTAGTGTTGTGATCAATCATTCCTCCATGGTAACCTGCACGGAACAAGAAAATAAGAACAACAATATCTTCATGGTAACCTCCATGGAATTTACAAGATAACCGGCCCGAGACAGGAGCAACAAGAGCAAAGGTAATATAATAACATTTTCATAAGAACATATCTATGTTAGCAAGAAAGACAATTTCATGGTAATCATCATAGCATTTACCAAGGTGACCTGCCTGGAAGCAAAACAAGAAGTATCTCCTAGAGGAGATATTAGTTCATCTTGCAAACAAGTACAATACGCATTTATATCAATAGTACTCACATGCTACCAAGTATTCATTGTATCTAGCAGTAATAAAACCTTTCAAGGATGGCTGTCACAACTTGTAATGTAACAATTATCAAACTTGATATGTGCAAATTGAAAACTTGTCAATTTAATCAATCAAACCTGGAACCTGGAGTCTTATCTTCAAGAATGAGTGTTGCTGCTTTCCCTCCGAGTCTCCTTTACTCAAGAGGACAAGTATTCTCTCCAACCTGTCCCCTGTACTAAGACAATATGCTTTCTTGACAGAAATCTGAGTTAGGGAATATAATGCAAGTAAACTCGAAAATCTCAACCTTAATCAATCTAATACTTTGACTAGAGTCAACTTATGACTTTAACTTTGAATAGAGGTTAGTATGATAATCATAACTTCAATAGATCAAAATACAACTAGATGTTCATAAGATCGTAATAATGCCAAAACAACTAGAGGCATATCAAAACAATCAAACCCGGAGTGCATTGTTCCTCTGAATGTGCTGGATCTGAGATCCCTCTGGATCTACGATTGCTGTTTGGATAAACGATCCCTTCTCTTGCAAATACCCTTAAGATAATGATATAGTTTAAACATATGCAAGGACATACCTCCGACAACAGCGGAAAAGAGCGGTAGGAAGTGGCACCATCTGGCAGCAGTGACAAGCAATGACAAACCCAAAAATTTCAAGGTGCTCCAACTTGCAATCTGAAGATAGCTAAAGATGCGCTAGGGTAAGGCACACTAGGATAACCAAAAAATTAGGCCCAACACTTCAATGAAACTTTCACTGCAACTGGTACTGTAACTACAACTGGCACTGCAAATGACACGAAGGAATTGGCACGAAGGATTTGGCGAACTAGCACTGCAAACCTAGGGTTTTATGAGGAAACCCTAATTTCTCAACTTCAGAAATTTGCAGATCTGATCCGAGGAAGAGATGCTCCCTACTTAGGCGACCTTCTTAGTGAGTTCAGTAAGTGCTCAACGAGCTTGACAATGGGGGAAACCGAGGATCTTCCTTCCAACGGTTAGACTGTTACGAAGGAAACCAACTCTACTACCATGTTAAAGTTTTGGTATGCTCGTTAACCATAGACAATATCACATCATTGTCACCCAACCATAGGCATTCACTATGCCACCCCTGAGCACACTAACCTTTTCTTAGATAGAATGATTTCGGCAAGTTCACACTAGAACCAACAGATAAACCCTAGCCACAATACTGCTACAACAACACCACAATAACCATACAAAGATAGCGTACCTTACACCAAGAGAAGCACAAGAGAGATACCAGAAAGATTGCTACACGATTCCTCCAGACTTGCGCCCCTCTCCAGCTGCAACTGTAGCTCTCCAAACTTGCACCCTGGCTGCCACTGCAGTTCCTCCTTAGACTTGCGCACTGGCTAAGTGAGTGAGTGTACAAATGAGCTAAGGCGTAACCTTATTTATACTTATTTTGCTAGTGAACTTTTCCCACAGGGCCGACCTGTCTTTTTTGGCAATTATAATTTACTTTGACTTTTTTTGGCAGGGCCGACTTCTCTTTCTGGGTTTCTTATTTCTTTATTATTATTCTCCTTGGGCCGACTTCTCTTCTAGGGTTTCCACACATCTGTTTAATGGTTCTCTTACTTTTTGAATATTCTAATCTAAGTACAAAGGTTACACTTGGAGGTTAATACCTCTCGCAGCTACCAAAACATCAACAACATGTACATGTTTTCAAGCTAACAATTAATGTTGAAATACTCAGTGAATGCGCAAGCACAACACGGGTTTGAGAATATGACTCCCTAGAAAGTAGAGAATGGAGAGGAAGGAAACGAAAGAGTTAGTAGTGCCAAAACTTAGCTCGATGTATAATGACACTGACCCAAGCATTGGAGTCTTGTCTAACCACACCTTTGGTAATCTGTTTGAGACATGCAAGGGTGGTCCCAACAACAGAGTCATTTGCCACCACTCTTAGCATTGAAGATGTCAATTATATGGTGCATCTTTCCTAATTGCACAAAATTGGAGCCAGTGCAGAAATGTTTCCTTGTTCAGACATTATAAGCTAGCCGGTCAGGTGGGCGAACACCATGGAATGCAATATATATTCAAATAGTGGCAAGATGATTGGGTCATATGCACCCCACACCCTGAAAATGATATACAAGTTGCTCGCTCTGCAAATCATGCTAGACAAAGACTTTGTGTAGGTGTTTGCTAGTAAACACATTCCAGTCAGGGTGATTGAGAGTTGGTGGGAAGGCGAGAAGACGTTTCACAAACATTTGTCTAATATCTACCCCATCGACTAACTAAAAGAGCTAATCAGGGATGTGGTGATGCTAGTTAGTTAGCAGGTTGCATGGGGAGAAGGACTGTTCATAGCTGCATGAGCATTGGGTCCCTTTGATACACTATGTAATCACGAAAGGGACAATTTTCAATTGGGCAGAGATTCTCTCAAGTAATATTATTTCTGCCCTTAAGAAGTGCTTAGAAAACCTCAACGACCAATCACCCTAGTTTCATATCGCAACATTCATGATGGATGCAATTTGTTCTATGAACGCATTTCCAAAGCTTTGCAAAATGTGGCACCCCTTGCTTCCACTGCTTCTAGTTCATTATCATAAATTATGGAAGTTCAATTACTTGCAAAACTATGAGTAGTTGTGTAAGGCATTTTTGGCTCCATTCTATGAGCTTGTATTTGACAAGCCTTGCTTGAGATTTCAAAAGAAGCCCTGCAAATGCTTAAGCCCATTAGTGATTGGTATGTTGAGTAGGATGGCAATTATTTGTGCATCTAGGGATGCATCTCAGCTCTGCATATCCTACCCAAACAAGACTTGGACAGATTGGTGCTTATGGAAGTGGCATATCAAATTGCTAAGTTCAAGGCCAACAGAAAGCTAAAGGAACATAGAAAGGGACTGTTGCCAATCTACCCACTCACCATAGGTTCCTTCACATTATTGGATTTTGCCACAACACTAGCACAGGTAGACAAAATGGATTTCTTTAAGTTGATGTTGGGAGGTGTTACTCCTCATGTTGCATGAGGTTTCACTTGTGATTTTCATTGCATATGACATATATCAACATATTATAATCATTGACAGTTTGGTGCCTTATTATGGATGCACAACCTTTCCCAGGCACTTCCCTTGTGGCTTGTTCCGACCACTGTTGAGTGGTGGGTGTGCGGTGTCTAGAGGAAAGTGGTTGTAGCACATATAGTTATTTGTTGCCCCTAGAGCACATCGACATCTCCATTAGTTTATTGCTTATGTACTATGGTTGTTGTTAGAGCACTTTCGTGATTATATTTCAGCTTTATAGTGACATGATGGATATGTTTATGTCTAGGAGGGGTGGTCCACATCTTCCCCATTTAATTACGATGTTATAGTCACTGTTATCGCACAATTTGTACTTGCCCAAAGCCCAAGGCAAGTGGATACAAAATTGATGTAACTGGGAGTGATCTATCACTGCCACCTTAATAAGAAACCCCTTTCTATTTAGGAGTATGTCAAGACTACCCCAAGGGAGACGTCCCTAGTGACCCGAGGGTTTGAGAAGGCTAGGGCCAAAGTGTAAGAAAGTTCCCCACCTCTCACACGTCACTCAGATTCAAAGGGTTCTTTGTCTTATAGAGATGAAGCAAATGAATAATGTTGTGTACCTGCCCAGAACAAGACACCAAAATAGAAAAATGGCACTTTCCAAGTACCAAAATGATATTAATGCTTCATAAGACAATGAACTCTTAAGAAATGTACTAGCTGATGTAAAATTGCAGCAGTATAACAGTTTACAACAACAATAATAAATTTGTAACAGCCACAATGATTATGCTCCAAAATGCTTGAGAAAAGACTAAAAATAGTAGTTTTAACTAGGCAAATTGATATTAGATAGTCACAAGCAGTTTTAGCAATGTTTAGCTAGCAATATATGTCACTTTTGAGGTTAGTTTGCTACTGTTAGATGGCTGTAGCAATCTTTTGCAACAACAAGAAGTTGGTTAGTGATTTAGGCTAATCTAAGGTTAGTAGGAGTTAATGGATGTTCCAAAGAAGATAGTTTGAAAGTAGTTTGATCAATCAATCACTTGTAGTGGTAGACTAGTGCCTTCTAGGGTAATGGAGTCAATGATAGCAGCGACGACTCCTAGAGGAAAATATCAATGATAATACTTAGTCAAAGGAGATGGAGAGGATGAGAGAGGTGTTGGTAGCCCAAGACCTCAAAYATCCAAGTCCTGGAGATAATTGCTAGAAAGTAATGAAAATTAGGCTCGAGCAATTTCTCTTTTCCTTAGACAATTTGAAATAAAATATGCAATAGACAATGAAGTAGGGTTAGTAGAGTGCTACAGTGGTAGGTCTCTAGTATCTACTTCTAGATAGGTGCTTTTCAAGAAATCTTAGCAAGTGGAAGATTATAGAGAAAAAAATAATAACATATGTCTTTCTCCTAGGGTGTCAAGCAAGCAATTTCATAACCTTTAATACGAAACAAGTAAATTTACCATAAGCATTCATTCACAATAAAGAAGTGCAGATTTTCTACTTACTTCACCAAGAATAATCAAGCCAAACCCTAGTTGAAGAGCCTCCACAATGAAGATTTTCCAAAATACACCAAGATTTGCCTCCCCAAAAGTTGCGCACCACTTAGTTTCAGCCAATAACTCTTAAAGAGGGCCGAATTTCAGACCACACACTTGTGTGATGAAAGATGATGAAAAAATGAGAGTTTTTCTCTCTTATTTATACAATACTTATGACCTTTAATTAAAATTAGGTCATCAAAAGGTCGACATGGCCAAATTACATCAAAAATCCAGTTTTTACACAAATTCAAATAATTAAACCCTAAAATCACTTTTAGAGGTAACGTCATGCCCTTCTAGGGTGACGTTGAGCCCTCAAGGTGGAACATTGGGCTCCAGAAGCAGGATGTTTGGCCTCCAAAGGCCTTGGATGATGCCACACTTGCCAACAAGCACATAATTGCTGTCATAACTACAAATCTTAGCTTTGGATGACGTCAAGGTCAACATGATAACATCATGTGCCCTCAAGAGTCAACGTCCATGTGGGAAGGCCAAACCCCCCTGTGTCTGGGTCTGCCGGAGTGTCCTTGGTGCAATGTCCTTCTTTCTTCTTGGTGCAAGCCTCTGTTTTCTCTTTCCCCCCTGGTGGGGTCACAACATCCATCTGTTTGGCTTCTAGCTCCATGGAGGTCCGACCTAATCATTCCCCCATATGTACCTGTCCACTGGGCAAAGTCCTGCAGCAACAACAAGTACGCCCTCTAGGGGCTCATAAGTCACAGGTATCATAACAATGTCAATCACATCTACTAATCAAATTACCCAAACACGTGCATCAAACCCTCCTTTACCCTGACAAATGCTCAAAGACGTTATGCAGTTTAACAAGTCAGGTTTGGAGAAGGTCTCAGGATGTCCTACTGGGTTATTCCTTCTTAAGTTTGGGGTGTTTCCCAGGTGAGAACCAATCTAGGTCATGTAAGTGTGTGTGAAGTGGCATATGAGAAATGTTTGGGCAAAGGGTGCAGTGATAACAGGGAAATGTAGGTCTTGCCCATGGGTGCCTCTGTAGAGGGCGAGATGCACCTTATCATGGATGCCATTGTTTCCTAGCCCATTCAATGCCTTTTATTCTTAGTCTTATTGCTTTTGATTTTCTTTTCAAGGGAAAAGGTGGGGGACACTGTCCTGGCATGGTGACAGGTGACAACGTTACCCACAAGCATTTCACAGAAATGAGAAGGCTGGATTGTGATGAGACCCCCTTTCTCTTGGCTATGCCACCAAGAGCCACTACCCTGGTTTGGTGACCAAATAGATGGTAGTGTCACACCGCTACATGCCCATGGACCTAATAGGCCGACTTAAGATGAGACCTCCCATCCAACAATTAGTACCTTGAGTTTGATTTATCTTATGGGTCCCCTCTTCTTACTGAGAAGCCTTTTATTGCTTTCTCGGGAATCCCTGGGCGAAACATCTCAAAGGTTGCATCTTGGCTTTTAACTCTTGCCAGCTACTTTTACCCTTTGGGCCTTTAGCCCCTTCTTCCCACAAGGCAAGGTACAACCCTTCCTAGCATGGCAAGCCCAATGGCCGAACCGAGGTGGGGGGAGATGAGAGGAGTAATGATGGAAAGTGGTAAGTATGGAGGAAATGGACGTTGCCCTTTCATAGACCCACCCAGTGGCAACTCATCCTAGAGGGGAATCAACTTACTAGGGCATTATGTCACCTTCCTATGTATGAACAAGTTAAAGAGCATAATTTCCAAGCAAACGTTATGAAATGAAGGAGAATTCAGTGCAACATATTCAACTGCTTCAAAAACGAGCGTGACACATACCATGATACCCGGACTCATTACCTCATGGAGCAAGACTTAATGCTACTTCAGGACCAGGCTGGTGGGATGGATGTTGCTGTTGCTGATAGATGGGTTGCACTGAAGAAAATATGGGCCTTTCGGGGCCATGCTCAAGTCATCTGGCTCTCGATGCTCCATGTCTAGGACTTGTGGGTCTCGAGACATGATCTCCTTAGTTATCCCTAGGATAGGGGATAGCAATCACTACATGACTATGGTCTAGACATGTTGTGGTGGTTACTTGGTGGCCTAGGAGATGTGTTTCTTAGCTCATGGTGGTATATTTCATGCATTCCATGGTTTATGTTGGCATGGAACGATGAGGTTGAGCCTTTCTAGTGTGGACACCTTAGCATGTTGGTTGATTCTTGCTATATACATCACTTTATTATGGCATTGACCACCTTTTATCATGGAGTGCTCCACTTTCTTTAACATTTTTTAGGTATTTCTAGCCCTCCAACGGCTAGTTTAACCCACTTTTGATTTCATTAGAGACATTTCTATGGAGTGCTTGGGCTTATTCGGCATGTT
Organism: Picea engelmannii; assembly: GCA_009831015.1. Lineage (NCBI taxonomy): Eukaryota > Viridiplantae > Streptophyta > Pinopsida > Pinales > Pinaceae > Picea > Picea engelmannii. The sequence goes on along the minus strand of ML786194.1, from coordinate 762,976 downwards.
TTCACACTTGGAGTGGCTTATCTTGATGACTAAGGCTTGATTAGGTGGAGTTCTTACCTTGCAACACATATGTTGAGGCACATTGCATATTTTATATGTTGCTTGGTTGATGGGGCTGTTCCCTCTATCTATGGGATTAGTTGGCTTTTAGCACACAAATCTATGGTCTTCTTGATGGTTTTGACCCTCCACACATGGGATATAACCGTTTGCATCTATTTAGAGGAGTGGTTACACCTTGGAGACCACACTATGGATTATTTTGTGCTTATCTTCATGGGACATCTGCTTTGAGGAGTCACACGTGCCACCTTTTGTGATGCTTTATTTGGTCTTTGCACACTAGATGGGATGTCCACCTTGGTGGCTTCACTTACTATTTTGAGGAGGTTATTGCACATGTTTTGAGGAGATTAGTTGGAGGACGACTTGGCTTGAGGAGATCTAGGAGGATGTTGGAGTGTTTACTTGGTCATCCACATATTTTGAGGAGGCGCCCCCTACTTTTGGAGCTCATTTGATTGAGATGTGTACATGTGGCATGCCCATTGTTATTTTATTGTTGTATGACTTGACCACTCTTAGTTGGTGGATAATGTTGGTTTATGCTTTCTTAGGTTAGATCTAGGGTTTTTGACATGACATTATTATTTTATCTTGGAGGTTGTTGAGCCTAATCTCTATATAATATAAACTCCTCCATTTGGTATGGTTGTTGGAACTTGGAAATGCTTGTAATTTTTGGAAATGATTTTGCTTTAAACTCTTGTCAAAGCTTTGTGAAATAAAATGGTGCCATCTTACTGATGTGAGGTTAATTCGTGGAGCTTAATTGTTGAAGATTGATGTGGATGATTGCTTGATGAAGCTTGTCTTTGGGGCCAAGGAGGAGCATATTTGCTACATTGGAAGTATACTAGGTGTGAAAATTCCCTTTTCTTTCTAGTTTCTTATGTGTTTTGTTCATCGAATAAATCTGAATACATCTATCACATGTAGGAGTTGTTTTTGGCTTTCTTCATTAATGAAACTATTCTCAAAGTCATTGGTTTGAAGGTACATCTCTTAAGAGTCCTTTCATGTTAAATTTCTGCATTTATTTTCAGCCATTTTAGGATTTTTATAGCATGCTCTTTTGCAGCCCTAGTGTTACATCTATACAGCTTGAGTGGGCCTAATGGTTGAGAACACGTGTTTCCTCTTAAGAGGTCACAAGTTCAAATCCAAAGCAGGTAGGGTATGTATTCCTCCGTAGACTTTACCAGTCAAATCACTGGGTGGAGGAGGTCCCTTGTCCCACAAACAAGGGGGTTTCATACACCAATTTGGTGTCTGGCTTGGCTGTGACCTTAAAATTAGATATATAACAAAATCAAAGCAACTTTGCAAACAAGAGCAACTGCAACTGGAACTTTCACTGTATACAATTTCTGTATTCAGGATGTATTATCTCTAAAACCAAAGTTATAATGGACAACAATAAACTTTAGTTTGTCAAAGATTGGCCTGGTCTACTTAAGGCTACACAATAAAGGAGGCTTTTGGGTTTGGAATATGGTAAATTCTTGAGAGGGTTCTCCAAACTATATGGTCTATTTCCTGTCCTACTCAAGAAGCCAACCTTTTTTTCCACCTAGCAACTGACATTCTTCTTGGAATAATTCTCAAGTGAGTTGTTATAATTTTGAGAAAAGAATTAGATGGAGGGGTTGACTTGTTGTGTTCCCACATCTAGCTTTACAAATGCATTAGATTTCATGCAGTGAGTGTTCATTGAATTGGACACTAACATATGTTAAAGCACTCTATAAATATTGATACATATAGATTAAAGTTGTATTAAAGATGGGCAAGGCTATAAATATGAGATGGAATTTTTTAAAGACTAAAGAGAGTATAGAGCTGAAATAAAGATAGCTAGCACTAGTATGTAGAGGAAGTTAGTTATCATAACATATGGAAGACAACTTTCTAATGTTAGGGTTAATCAGGAGTTACAAATGTGCAATGAAATCCTTTATGGAGCATATTGGAAATTATAAATTTGTCTGATTTGAGTCTGGTAGATTGCTTCTGTATCCAAGTTGGCTAGTTATTATAGTCTCTTCTCTATTTCTTGTACTTTTTGTTGGAATTTCTTTCTTCAAATATAGAATAAGATGATGATTTGTTTTTTAAAGGCAATGATGATACAAGTCCAATATATATACTGGTCAAAGTTTAAATTCTGTGCAATTAATGATAAATATAGGGTAGATCAAAGCATAGGAGAATGAAGAGCATGCTTAGGTGGGCAATGATAGGGTAGGTATTTAATCCATATTGCTAACAAGAAATTGTATGATTATACTACTGAGGATATGATAACGGCTTCTTATATCAGCAGAGAATGTATTAATTGATTTCATGATGGATGTACTTTAACTTTAGCTATGAAATGTAGATTTACATTATGAGGTCTTATTTAAAGTCTATTTCATTTAGGCAGTAAGTCAATTTAGCTTTCTTTTCTGTTAACTTAAAAATATGGTTTATAGGGATCAGCTGATTTGCACGTTGAAGGGAAAATTGTAGAAGGCTTGAAAGATCCTGACAATGTACATGAAGCTGCAACATGGGGTGGCGAGAGAAATGAATCTGAGAAATTAGATACAGAACTCTTTGATTCTTTGAGGAACTCAACTGAGGATCTGCAGAGGCAAGTAGAAAATGCAACAGAGTCTTTAGCAGGAGTATCAAAAGGGGCCATTGAAAAAGAAGATATACCTCATGCAACGGAAAGTAATTCTAACCAAGAACCACCAAGAAAGGGGGCTAAAATCCATGACTTCTGTTTTGGAATTCCATATGGTAAGAATCATTTTGTTCACTATCTTGAATAATCATTCTATGTTCAGGGTTTTCTTTTTTTTCGTTATATTGTTATTATATGCCTTATAAAGATGGAAATGACAATGTGTAGACTAAATTATCTGCTGCAGTTCTCATTATCCCAATGTCCTTAAGATGATTCTATCCTAAAGGTGCATTAGGACATGTGCTATTTCATTATGAGATTTGCTTTATTTATTTGCTGCATTTTATTGTAGAAACAGATTGTTTGACTGAAACAAATGGAGTTATGATATGAAGAAGGATTTTTTCCAGTTAATTTATTGTTGTATGTAAGGATTTTGGATTAATAGCTGTTGTAGATATGTTGAATTTGTGTTATGTGTTTATTTCATTACTCCATAGTCTGATATTGTTTATTGTATCTAAATATATATTCCTAAGGCATTGTATCCTAGTCTTCAATGCTTTTAGGTTTTTGTTTGTAATGGGCATGCATAAGTTCTTAGCCATGCGATTTCTTTTCTAACATACATGTCCAATGTCTCTATTGTTTCCTTCTTGCCATTCACCGAGACTTTGTACAAGAATAGCTCCAAACACATTTTTAAGGTCATGTCAAATAGTAATTATGGAATTTGGGAGATACTTGTATCCCCTACTGTTAAATTGGTGATCTCTCGTCTGGATTTTTTAGTAAAACCCATTCTTCTATATATCTTCATAAGAATTATCTACCGTCATTTTCCTTCCTGGATCTTTCACATGATATTGGCACATTCTATTCATTAGCTCACATCCGTAAACTGTGCAGACATTGATCGATATTTTCTATAGCAGCTTCCTCTTGTAGCCTTTTTACCACAAGACTTGAAAAATGAAATATATAGAGTTTTCTTAGTGACTTGATTTTTAAATTACTTGCAAAATACTTGGGAGTCGTGAGTATTCTGTAAAATATAGTTTTTCTTTTTTGTTTCTTGTGAATCTATGAACACAATTCAGGCTATCAATTTATTATTTTATGAACAGAGTTTACCTTTCTGTCTATGAAATAGGAACATCACTGTTTTTGTTCATATTCTTTGCAGGTGGGTTGCTTGTAGGTGGAGCATTGGTAGGATTTTGTATTAGTAGGGATATGGTTGCCACTCTTTTCGGTTTGCTATTGGGCGGTGTTGTCTTAGGTTTAAGCATGACCAGCCTTAAGGTGTGGAGACAAGGAAAATCATCAACGCCTTATATTCTGGGACAAGCAGGTAGTAATTTTTTTTGCTAGTTTTGTTTTTATTTATTATTTATTTTTTTATAAATTTCTGGATAAAATTTGACCAATTACATTTTATATAGGACATCTGTTATCTGTTTAGTGTTGAGTCCAATTATGAGATGTTTTTGTTGTTAAGGTCATTCAGTGGGACGTTTAATTTTATATGATATATGCTATAAAACCAAACTCTTCCTGTAGGTTTGTCATATAAACATATTGAGCAACATTTGCTTGAAAAGATTCCACTATGCTGTAGGTCCCTAGTCTTCCTCCAACCCAGGCAATCTATCTTCAGGACAGATTGCTAATTCAAGGTTGGAGTTTCTTTGGCTGGAGTGAAAATTCACAAGAAAATGCAGACCAAAGGAATGAATGTTCTTTCTTATTTTTTTAGTGTTTATGTAGCTTTAATGCAGATAGAAAATGAAAAGAGTCAATTTTAGCAAAAAAAGAAGAAATCAAGAATGCTGCATTGTATATTAATAATATATTTAATTGTGGGTTTTAAATTCTAACTACTTAAGTCAGAATGAAGCTTAATCTGAATTCTAGTGGAGTAGAAAAAACAAATTTTAACATCAAAATAGACAAATTGCATTGTCAAATAACTTTGAATAGCATTGACAAAGCGTCAAAAATGCCATGCAGCAGGGTTTGCATCCGCCCAGGTGAATGCATTTTTGAGACTGGGATGAGTTTCCCATCATAGATTTGGGTCCCTGGATGTATGGAATTACAATCCAATAACTAGGTTCATGGATAGCATTCCCGGGCTGAACTGGGATGCACCTTGTGCCTTGGGGGACAGTCTTTGGGAGGACATTCCCTAGAACTTTGATGGATTTTTGTGGGGTACCTGCTGTTTCCATCCTTATACACACTTGCTAATGTGGATTAAGTCTCGGTCCACTTAGCGTGTCCTCGGAGACACAATGTCTAAGTTCAAGCCCACTGTCACCTCGACTTGAACTTCTTCTGTCTAGGCTTACTCCTAGGGAAGCCAAGGGGAGTAGACCCTAGTTACTATGTGAGTCAAAATATTATGTCTAGGAGTTAATTTTAATTTGTTAAAGGTTAGGGGGAATCTAGCCTATATGAGAGTCAACAATGCAAATACAAGATTTAAATGCAAAGGCAAACCTTTCCCTAAGTTAACTAAGACTAGTGCCTAAGGTTGGGTAATGGGGTCAACTAAGTTAAATGGATTAAGCTTTACAAAGGATTACAAATAGATTACCGAAGAAACTTTACAAGATTCTACAACTTGATACAATAGAATTACTTTACACAATTGAATTAGATACAAGTAAATGAAACAACTATCTACACAAATGAATATAAAGAATACTAAAGATACAACAACTATTAGCAAGATGAAATAGGCAAGCACTAACTAACTTGACGTATTTGTGTAGGGAAACACAAGAGCATTCAAGAGAAGATCACCACAACACAACAAGCCAACACACCCAAACAATGAAGTGCCTCCACAAGATGTGCAACTTCAAGGGGTGGTTTCAATGGCATCAATACACAATTACAAGCCCAAACAAGAAGTGCCTCCACAAGATGCGCAACTTCAAGGGGTGAAAGATAAAGCAAGTAAAAGCCTCCACGGACAAAAGATGCACAACTGCTAGTTAATTATCCACAAGTGCTCAAATAAAATTGCATGTAAAGTAATTTAAGTGAAATGCTTGCAAGATTAAAGAGCATAAACCATCAAAAGATTAAGAAATTATACCAAGTTGAGGCGGATTAAGTTTTAGGATTGATTAAGTTGATTAAGTAAAAGTGTGAATCCTAAAACTATGTGACTTCCCTAGATCTCTCCCTGCTTATACCAAAAAGACTGCTGGGTGCTCAAGAAGTGAGGCAAACAAGGCCACACCCTAGCTCCACAGGTCAATCCAGAAACAAAAGTACTCCACAAGGGGACACCTAGCGCCGTGAGACCATCCCTGATCTGGCACCCCCTGCTTCTTCCTTAAGTTCCTTTTTTGATGGCAAAGTTGAGACAGTTAAAGGTGCTCTAATTAACTAGATAGATTGAAATCCTATGGATCTAAGGTAAATTGAGCCTTAAGAATTATTGAGTTAAGTTGGGTCAAGTGCTTGCAAGTAAAGTAAAGTAAATTGCTTAAACTTGAAAAAAAATGCTTGGAAAAACACAAGTAAGTTACTATGCCTCCACGGCTTAAGCAAGGAAATGAAAACAACTTCTAAGATCTAAAGTTAAACCATACATAAGCACTAGAAGCATTAAACCACAACTAACACCTAGCCTTACGATATAGGATGGTTGACTTAGCCAAACTGTTTCCTAGGTGTAGGCAAGCAATGAAAATAAAACGCAAAAAATTAAATTTGCTTGAGAAAAGCAAACCCTTGGGACTCCCTTGGGCTTGATTTTAATGAGAATTAGAGAGAGAGAGAGAAGTGAATATTTGTTACCCCAACTTAGGAGGAGTTTGCTTGACTTTATATGCCACCAAATGGGCTGTTCCTCCACGTTTCTATCACAAACCAACAAGTAAAA
>ML786194.1:716974-755537 GCA_009831015.1 Picea engelmannii | reverse complement strand
GGTTAGGAAAATGTTTGGGTAAGTTCTCCCACTTTTTCTTTAATTAATTTGCTCACATTACAAAAATTTGACAAGTTTGACTTTGTCAATTCCAACAATTAAATTGCTGTCTTAGACTGACCGAGACTCCTCATGGACAAACACCTAGCAAAACTTGTCCAATTGAGCTTAAACTTTCTCCAAGGGTGTAGGGGTTCTCATTCCATTTATTTTGAGCACATATACCCCTATCAAAATCCCAAGGATCCAATTTTTACAATTTTTATCAAAAATTAATTAAAATTACCATTAAATGGGTAATTCTAAAAAATAAAAAAAAAACTATCTAGACTCGAGGGAATTCCGCAAGACTCTAGAAGATGTCTAGCATGGTCATTTACAATATTCCTAGACACTGACTACCATAGGGCTTGACCATTAAAACGCCTTTCACCACTTTGAAGAATTATTGTGGGAGTGAAAAACTCAAGGGAAATTAATAAGGCTGGTTAGGCCAAATTAATAACCCGAGGACAAAAAACACTCAATGAAAGGAACTCCTCTAATGATGAAGTCTTAGGCAACCGACCTAAACTATGATCCATGTAAACCCATTACATTATAATCCTACGCAGGGGAGCGGAAATTCCAATTACAAAAACACGTGCTGAGGCCAAAACTGCTTTGTAGAACTAGAAAGTCTTCAACTTGGTAGCACCATCAGGTACATATCATCATGGCACATGGAGTTGACCCCCTAGTTGAAATAGGTGGTCAACACCTGCTACCACCCATTATGTACACTCCTCCCTGCAACAAATGTGCTGATGTCAACACAAGGGAGAGAGTCACTTGATCAGATGTCAATAATGTAAACACCTGTCAAGTGCGAAGGAACACCACCAATAATGATAATGGGTCCTAAGGTACGGGCACAACTTGTCACTGTGAAAGATGTTCTAAAGTCGAACAATGACGATGATCATCCAATCAAGGCTCAATGATACTTAGTCTTGTTGGATGCGAGATAACCGCCAATGAGGCTAACGGCTACCAAGGCGCTCTATTTCTGGGTCATCCATAGATAATGTGTCGAAGTCGATATAGGATGACCTGCTAAGAAGAAGAGCAATGATGTCTCTCTTCCCTCAGCGTGAAGTGATAACTTAAGAAGATATAAGATGAAAGAACCAGGTACCATATCCCTATTGCTGGATGAGGGGGACTACTAACTCAAAGTAGAAGACTCAATGATAAGGAATGAAGAGACAAGAATAAGATGACTCAAGACTCTCCTATGTCTCTTCCACTACCCATCCTAAAGGTGCAATGCTTTGGGAACATGAACAAACGGGACCCCCATCTAGGCTCACTCTAATGATAGACAGAAAGGCTTGACATATGAAAGACATTCCAATGTTTCGACCCAGGATTAACAATAGTGGACATCCATTATTCATGAAAGGAAAGACACACAAGACATGACCACATGCTGGTAATGATAAAAACAAAGGTCCGGCATATGAAAGATAGACATTTTGATGTTTCGACCCAGGATTAACAATAGTGGACAACCATTATTCATGAAAGGAAAGACACACAAGACATGACCACATGCTGGTATAGTTTGGAAAAAATTAGTGACACTTATGTGAGGTTGAAATGTAAATAACGGAAGGGAAAAACAACAAAAAAGGAAAGTAAATTGCTGTTCTAAACTATTAAAAAACAACAAGAAGGAAAGACATGAAAAGACATTGTTGAAAGGAAAGACAACTACCCTAGACCCAAGAGTTTTACCTGAAAACTTCCATGATTAAATCATCATACTCAAAGGACCAATGTAACCATGCAGCCAAATGATCAGTCCGACGGGAAAGGTCAACAAATTCAACCTTCTAGGGGGACCAATCGTGAAATCTCATATGACCCAAAGTTTCCTTGATGTACTTGCCAATGAAGGCATAATTGAAGGATGTTGGTTGACTGAACGCTGCTGGTTGGGATTTAGAACATGGTATTTCAACAGTAATAAACGTGAATGCATAAGAGCCAAAATTCTTAGAATCTACCTGTTGAAATACCTCCATCATCTTGAGCTCAATTGGGTCATGATGAACTCTGATATCCAAGCACTGATCGATCTCAGGACCTTGAAGAACAACCTCGAGATGCAGAATCGTAGGCAGTGTGTAAGGGACATCATCTCCTGGTTCAACCAAAAATGGCTCCTCCTGCTGTAATGGTATCGGATCAAGTTGTTCCTGAACCATTGTTGTGATAGGCAAGGATGAAGCCTCTTGTTGACTTATTTCCACTTGGTTAACCTGTGGTTCCTCTTGAAATTTTTCATCATTGCTAATGGAAGGAACCCATGAACACTCTTGAGTATTCACATCTTCACCTTCGTCTTCATGGAACTTTGCATATGGCTCAAGTGGTGCAACTTCTGGTTCCTGATCGTCTAAGATTGAGGCACCATCTTCCTGTTCATCTCTGGGAACCTGATACGGTGAAAGTTGTGGTTCTTTTTTAGTAACAAGGACTTCCTACACTGCATTAACAACCGGTAGTTGAAAGTCATGGATCAGAAGGAAGCCATCGGATGCAATAAAATGTCTTTCTAACTTAATAGCTGCAACTTGGGCCTCCTCTAGATTTTGAGGTTCCTTACACTTAAGAAAAATACCAAAAATAAAACAACTTATCAAAGAACTCAGTACGCTTACCAACTTCGAGAGGAGTTCTTGGTGGAGGAGTAGCCTTGTTTCGGGAAATATGTTAGAGTTTGTTCAAGCTCGGAACTAGATCTTGTGTAAGTCCCCTGTGGAGTTGCCCCTGTATCCTGTGGAGTCACCAAGTGAGTTAGAAAAAATAAATCAATTAAAGTAAAAACTCATTGATGTCGTTGTTACCAAGGCTTGTGTTCCGCAACAACGATGTCGATTTTTTAGCACACTTTTTCACCCTCTATAACATCCCTAAATCCGTAGATCGGAATATGTGCCTCAACTGCCGACTATTAGCTGCCGAAATTGATACTCTTTGGGATTCTGGATGCGGTTAAAGGTTTTGCTTTGTGTTTCAATTGTTCTGAATGTGTTTCTTGTGTTTAACAATATATAATCAAACATGTAATAAATATAAAACACACAACAACTGCGACCAAGTATATTATGAAATATGACTGAAGGTACAATACCGCATGCGGGGAAAATAAATGAATCTCTCAGCTAGATCAAGACTAGATGGATCTTAGCTGGAATATACACAACAATGCTAAATCAAAATACCCAGAATGAAGGATGATGCTGGATCAATGGATGAGCAAGATGAACTGCTGCATGCTGCGACAACTCACATGACAACTGCTGCAAGATTGGAATGTTCGCTCTGGTGGCTAAATTGCTCAGATAACCCTGAAATCTGTTTCCAACTGTGTGCCCTGACCTCAAACACCGTCTCAGTAATTGTCTGCTTGAAGATCGGCCCTTTGCTGATCGATATGGACCCCAGATGGGATCCCCTGGGGGGTTGCGCCCCTTCTTAGTTCAACTGCTGTGCCCTAGTGATTCCACCGTTGGAATCTGGCTGTAACTGTCTCAATCTAAGCGCCCTGGCCTCCTCTGAACTGGGTCGAAAGAGTTTCCCCGGATCTGGTCCGGTGATCTCTCTAGAACCCTGAATGTGCCTCCCCAAGTGTTGCACCCTCAATAGTTGACTGGTGCGCCCTAGATTCCTTCGTTGAAATCTGGCGAGTAATATCTCAAAATATGCGTCCTGCCTTCCTCTCAACTTGGTCGGAAGGAAATCCCTGGATTCTCCCTGGTCGAGACAGGCTAAACCTATGAGTCTCCCAACACTTGCGCCCTCACCCTAATGAAGTGTGCACTAGCTATCTGAACCTATAAAAGTTAAAACTGCTGCTGCAAAACGATGAAATATCTAGATGGTCTTCCCGGTGACTAGGGTGTGTCTCTCAACACCGAAATCAAACCATTGGTGTCTTCCTCTTGGAATCCACAATCTTCACTGATTCGATTGAACTTGTGTTTTTTCCTCAGAGCTCAAATGTCAAATCATAAACTGTGATAATGATGAATTAGGTCGCTTTTCCCTTCATATACCCACTTAAACCCTAATTCTCTATTGATCTCTATATTTAGCTCCTTCACTTAGGCACCCCTCTATTTTTAGCTTAATTCACTTCAAAGGCGCTTTTCCCACTTTTCACTTAATGTCACTTTTGAAATATAACATTCCCTAGTGAAATGACACCAAATGACGCCATTTCCCTTGTTTCTCCCCGGCTATAGTCTAAAAGGGGATGTTTAGACTACTAAGCCATCCTCTCTAGAGCTCCTACTCGGAAAGGGACATTACAGTCCTCCCTTCCCGAGATTGCTTGCCCTCAAGCAACATCAATCCAGGGTGCTGCAAAATCTGCTCACTCTCCCAAGTAGCATCCTCTATTGGAAGTCCCCTCCATCTGACCAAACACTCCCTGATGACCCTGCTCCTCAATCTCCGCTCTCTGAACTCCAATACCTCCTCAGGAACTAACTCCAACCGCCCCTCCTCATCCAAAGGTGGAAGCTCCTCTGAAGTGCTGATGAATTGTCCCACGACTTTCTTAAGACAAGAAACGTTGAACACGTTGTGAATCCGGCTCCCCTCTGGTAGCTCTAGCTCGTAGATCACTTCACCTTCCCTGCGTATGACCCTGTATGGCCCATAGAACTTGGGCTTCAGCTTCTCTGCCCCGCTCTTCTTTAGAGATGAGTGCTTGTATGGTTGTAGCCTCAGGAATACTAGATCCCCAACCTCAAAGCTACGCTCTATCCAGTGACTGTCTGCATTCACCTTTTTGCTGATTTTGTGCAGTCTGTAGATTCTCTTTTAGTACATTGATAATCTCCTGACTCTTTATTATCCAGTCCTTGGCCTTGGGAGCCTGACTATCTCCAAAAACCAAGTCAATCAAAGTGGGAGCATCATACTCATATAATGCTATGAATGGGGTCATACCTATGGACATGTGGAAGGTAGTGTTGTAATAGTGCTCTCCAAGATGTAACCACCTTACCCACGCTCTCTGCTGTCCACTAACATAGTTCCTCAAGTAGCCCTCTACCCACTTGTTGACTATCTTCGTCTGCCCATCAGTCTGGGGGTGTTAACTGGTGTCGGGTGTCAACTCTGTCCCCACCAATCTGAATAACTCCCGCCAAAATGTGCCGATGAACCAACTGTCTTTGTCGCTGAGGATGCTCTAAGGCAACCTGTGAAGTCTGAAAACCTCCCCGAAGAATAGCTTTGCCACCTGCACTGTGTTGTAATCTGTAGGAATCACATAGAAATGCGCAAACTTGGTCAATCTGTCAACCACTACATAAATACAATCCTTACCTTGAGCCTTGGGTAGGCCTGTAATGAAGTCCATGGATATACTTTCCCATTTCTGCTTCGGAATGGGAAGTGGCTGAAGTAACCCTACTGGAAGTGTCTGCTCTGACTTGTTCTGCTGACAAGTCACACACTCACTGATATGTCTCATTACATCATGCTTGAGACCCTTCCAAGAGAATCTCTCTTTGACCTGCCTGTAGGTTTTGAAGAACCCTTGATGGCCTGCTAATGGAGAGTCGTTTACTGCTGCCAAAATATTCTTCTTGAGACCTGACCCTGGCACTAGGTAGACTGGTCTTTGTAGAAGATGATGTCATTTATGAGTCTGTACCTGTCGTCCTGTACCTACCCATCCAATATCTCACAAGCGAACTTGTTCTTGGAATATTTCACTGACAAGTGGGATTTCCAATCTGCTGAAATATCGATCAAGGAACAAGTTGCTGGTCTCCTAGATAATGCATCTTCCATAATGTTCTTCTTCCCCTTGACATACTCTATGTCAAAATCAAAGGCCTGGACCTTTGTCACCCACTTCTGTTGATGCTCGCTGAGATCCTTCTACTCAAGGAAATACTTCAAACTATTATGGTTTGTCTTGACCACAAATTTGCTGCCCACCAAGTACTGTCTGAATTTGGTCAAGGCATGCATGATTGCAAGCATCTCCTTGTCATAGATTGAATATAGCCTCTCGAGTTGACTGAGCTTCCTGCTCTCAAATATAATGGGGTGTCCCTCCTGCATCAACATTGCTCCGATCCCCTCTCTTGATGCATCACACTCTAGTACAAATGGTAGCGTGAAATCCGACAATGCTAACACTGGACATGTGCCCATGACTTCCTTCATATGATCAAATACCTTTTGTGACTCGTCTGTCTAGATGAAGGCCCCCTGTCTGGTGAGGTCGGTGAGTGGTGCCCCCAACTGTGAAAAACCCTTCACGAACCTCCTCTAATAGCTGCATAGCCCAAGCAAACTCCTCAACTCTATCATGTTCTTAGGTGTTGGCCAATCCAAAATGGCCCTGATCTTCTCCTGGTGCACCTTGTTGAAATATTGTAACTGCAAAGAGTATTCTTATTATTATTGATATATTATTCATAGGATCAATCCCCATTGTGGATTGATCATGTCGGTTATTGTAATAGGACCAAATCCCCTTTTGCGGATTGGTCAAAAGACAATTGTAATAGGTAGAATAAGAAGTCAGCCCCAACAATTAATAAAGAGACCCAGAAATATAATAAAGGTGGGTTTACCCACCTAGTTGGAGAAGTCGGCCCTGCTAGTGAAGAGACACTTCACACGTGCCAGACTAGTATAAATAAAGGAGGCTATCACCTCACTTGAATATAACTCACTTGCTCAGTTTGAGAGACAAGTTCTGATCTGTTACCGACAAAGGAGAGAGAGAGTGGCGCATATCTTGGAGAGGACTTTCTGTTTTAGCATAGAGATCTCTTGGCATTGTATTGGCTATCTATATTAAGGAAGTTTTGCTGGGTTTTCTTCCCCTAGAGGGTTTCCCAGGATAAATGCTGTGTCTCTTGTGATTGTGTATTTCTCAGTGATCTTGGATTATGCTATTGTTATCTAATGAAATGCAAACATCTATAATAATGGCTTAAACATTAACACACCTGTACCACCTGTGGGTTGATAATGTGGCCCAAATATAACAGTTCTGTCATGCCAAACTCACACTTTGACTCCTTGGCATACAATGACTGTGACTCCATGATGCTGAATACCTCATCCAAATTCCTTAGATTCTCCTGCCATGTCTTGCTGTACACCAAAATGTCGTTGAAGAATACCAATACTGATTTCTTCAAGTGATCTCGAAATATATCGTTCATGCAAGACTGAAATGTGGTTGGTGCATTGGTTAGCCCACATGGCATAACCAGGAACTCAAAATGTCCATAGTGGCATCAGAATGCCGTCCTCTCTATATCCTGCTCTCTAATGCTGATATGATGCTATCTAGAGCATAGGTCAATCTTAGAGAAGAAAATTGCTCCATGCAGTTCGTCCATCAACTCATCCATGCGTGGGATAGGATACCGGTTTTTGATGGTTTTCTTGTTCAAAGCGCGGTAATCTATACACATCCTCATGGTACCATCCTTCTTCAGACCTAAGACAATTGAAGAAGCGAATGGGCTGCTGCTGGGTTTGATGTGTCCCATCGCTAGTAATTCCTTGATTGCTTTTTCTATCTCATCCTTGAACCTCCTAGGATGACGATAGGGTGTTGTAATCACAGGTTTAGCACCCTCCTCCAACTCAATTGTGTGCTCAAACCCATTGTCGGGTGGTCTCCCTGGTGGAATCTGACCAAAAACCCGCTGATGCCGACTCAACAAAGTCCCGATCTCTGTCTGATACTGCTATTGGCCATCCGAATTCCTCCGTGTGGTGATTAAGCACTTTGCTGCATATGCTACTTCCCCATGCCTGAAGATCCTTTCCATCCCCTTTGCTGGAACTGTCCTGGGTGCCCCTGTTAACATGCCCCTCAATACAATCCTCTTCCCCTCACTGTCTCTGAACCCCATCTCCAAGGTTTGGTAGTTGGTAGAAATCTTGCCCAAGGTGATCAACCACCGGACTCCCAACACCACATCTGTGTTAGATAGGTTAACTACATAAAATGTATCTCTCAGGGTGTGGTTACCTAACTTTACCTCCAAGTCTGGGACTCTGTCTACACACTCCATTGTGTGGTCATCTGCTACTGCAACATCAAACCCCTCAAACTCCTCTGTCTGAAGTGCTCGCTTTGATACTAATGCAACGTCAATGAAGTTGTGGGTTGCCCCACTATCTATAAGGGCAATTGCCCATTGTCCTTGGATAGTTCCTCTGATCCTGAGGGTATCATACCTGGGAATACCAGAAAGGGTCGCTATGACTCCTCCCTTTGCTGGTGCCCGTCTCTTAACCTTCTCACGAGGCTGTGGCTCTACCGTGTTTGGGCCCCTACCAGTGTTGGTGGTCTCCTTGGAGGCTGCTCCTCCGCATGTGAAGGCTCCTCCTCTGAGCTAGTGGATTCACTGCCCTGTTCCTCCTCATCACTGTCTACTGCCACCTCAATGTAATGGATCTCTCCCTTGCCCATGCACCTGTGGTTGGGGACCCAATTGTTCTTGCATGTGAATCATAGCTTCTTCCTCATAAGCTCACTCCTCGTATCATCATCCAACTTTTCCTTTCCCTTCCACTCTCTTTGGAATGGTTTCCTATCCCGGTCCTTCTGTGGCACAAAGGGTTTGGAAAAAGTTTTGGTTTTTGGCACTGAGTCTGCTAGATCTCTAGTGCGCAGGATAGCATCCTGTAGTGTGTGAGGTCTATAGGCCTTCACCCATCCTCTCAAGGGTTCTGCGAAACCCTCTGTGAAAAGCATGATCAATCTGGGCTCTGAAATATCTGTCACTTCCATGAATACCTTTTGAAACTCTGTGATGAATGTCTCTGGTGTGCCAGCTTGTCTCAACTGGGCTAAATCCATGAAAGGGATCTCTGGATCCCTCCTGTCAAACCTGTCCATGATCCTCTCTGTGAACTCCCTATAAGAAGTGATGTGACTATGACCCAGTGTCACTAGTCCATGATGCCACCATTCATATGCCTCTCCCTCCAAATGAAAGGTAGCGAAACTGATGGCCTCTGTCTCTGTCATCTGGTTGAGCTTGTAGTACGTGTCTAGTTTCTTTACCCAAGCTTTGGCAGTGCATCTAGATGATCCGTCGAAAGAAGGTATAGTAAGTTTACCTACTTTCCTGATGAAATCTATGTTCTGTCCCTATTGCTGTTGTTCTCCTTCCCTTTGAGGATCTCTAGGGCAGTTCCTAAGTTTGAGTCCACAATACTCTACCAAGGTCATGTTCTAATGGAACTCTGGTCCCAGTGCTGCATACTCTCTCCTGTACTCTGAAATATCCTCTGCCTGTGTAGTCTGCCTTGGTGCTATTGGTTGCTATACTGCTGTTGGAGGTGCTCTCTGAAAGTTAGGGAATAGTGGCCTGGGGATCCTACTCGATGAAGTGTATGTGCAAGTAGGTGAATGGGGTATACTACCTACCCCTAAGTTCCCTTGTGCTGCATGCAGGGCATTTATGCCTGGAATGCTCCCTGCATTCAATCTATCGGCCATCTGTGCCAAGGACTGAGTCATGGCCTGCTGATTGATCACCAAATTGCTAATAACCTGCATGAAAGCTGCATCTGGGTCCATGGGTGCTTTGCCACTACCTTCAAGCCTTTCATACCAGTTTCCCATCATCCTCTCTGCCTCACGCTCTGCCTCTCTCTCTGCTTCCTTATGTGCCTCTTCCTCTTCCTCTGAATTGTGAGGAAAGGGGGGATAATTTGCCCTGGGTCTCCTCCTTTCCCTGTGTCTGTTGTAAGTGACATATTCGTGACCTAAGTGCTCACGACCCTCTGGGTTCTCTGCTGAACTCATCGAAACTTTAGTCACAGGTTAGTAGGACTAAAGCTCTGATACCACTGTAATATCCCTAAATACGCAGATCGGAATATGTGCCTCAATTGTCGACTATTAGCTGTCGAAACTGATACTCTTTGGGATTCTGGATGCGGATAAAGGTTTTGTTTTGTGTTTCAATGGTTTTGAATGTGTTTCTTGTGTTTAATAGTATATAATCAAACATGCAATAGATATAAAACACACAACAACTGCGACCAAGTATATTATGAAATATGATTGAAGGTACAATACCGCATGTAGGGAAAATAAATGAATCTCTCAGCTAGATCAAGACTAGATGGATCTTAGCTGGAATACACACAACAATGCTAAACCAAAATACTCGGAATGAAGGATGATGCTGGATCAGTGGATGAGCAAGATGAGCTGCTACATGCTACAACAACTCACACGACAACTGCTGCAAGACTGGAATGTTCGCCCTGGTGGCTAAACTCCTCGGATAACCCTAAAATCTGTCTCCAACTATGAGCCCTGACCTCAAACACCCTCTCAATAATTGTTTGCCTGAAGATCGGCCCTTTGCTGATCGGTACGGAGCTCGGATGGGATCCCCTGGGGGGTTGCGCCCCTCCTCAGCTCAACTGTTGCGCCCTAGTGATTCCATCGTCGAAATCTGGCTGTAACTCTCTCAATCTATGCGCCCAGGCCTCCTTTGAACTAGGTCGGAAGGGTTTCCCTGGATCTGGTCCGATGATCTCTCTAGAACCCTGAATATACCTCCCCAAGTGTTGTGCCCTCAATAGTCGACTGGTGCGCCCTAGATGATTCCTCTCTCGAAATCTGGCGAGTAATATCTCAAAAGATGTGCCCTGCCTTCCTCTCAACTGGGTCGGAAGGAAATCCCCGGATTCTCCCTGGTCGGGACAGGCTAAACCTCTGAGTCTCCCAACACTTGCGCCCTCACCTTGATGAAGTGCGCACTAGCCATCTGAACCTGTAAAATAGCTGCTGCAAAACGATGAAAGATCTGGATGATCTTCCCGATGACTAGGTTGTGTCTCTCAACACCGAAATCAACCCACTGGTGTCTTCCTCCTGGAATCCACAATCTCCACTGATTTTCTTGAACCTGTGTTTTCTCCTTGAATCTCAAATTTCAAATCATAAACTGCGATAATGATGAATTAGGTCGCTTTTCCCTTCATATACCCACTCAAACCCTAATTCTCTATTGACCTCTATATTTAGTTCCTTTACTTAGGCGCCCCTCTATTTTTATTTTAATTCACTTAAAATGCTCTTTTCCCACTTTTCACTTAATGTCACTTTCAAAATATAACATTCCCTAGTGAGATAATACCAAATGACCATGTTTCCCCTTTTTCTCCCTGGCTATAGTCTAAAAGGGGATGTTTAGACTACTAAGCCATCCTCTCTGGAGCTCTTACTCGGAAAGGGACATTACACCCTCCAATTGAGTTGATATAAGATGAAAGCCTCAGGGGGGAGTCCCTAGGGTAATTTGCTGCTGTCCGGAAGTCTGATTTTCTGCAAAAAAATGTTAAAAACAACAGCTGATATGTCTTGGACAGCGTGAAAATTGCCCAAGACATGTGGGAAAAGATAGTTTTTGTAGCTTGGAGGGATCCTGTAGGGTTAGCACAAGAAAGATAGAAGAAAGAAGGAAAGAAACTGCTCAAAAGATATATCAATATCACAATGAATAGGATGAACTACTAATCTGATTGTGAGAATTAGACAAAACACCAACAAGAAGGAAGGTTCGGAAACAAGCACAAAACTTCTCTATTATAGGTTTATCAAAGGGTTGATTGTGCCACAATCAACAAGTCCACAACCAGTACAATGAATATCCTTGCTCAAAGAGAGAGTAGCTAGATATTGAAAATGAGATAAGAGAGAGAGAAAGTATGTGCTGCTGCTGCCAAAATCCAACCGATACAATGTAGCTCGACCTCCGATATATAGTGTGTGAGGTGCACTTTACCCAAGGAGACCCAAGAGGATGCATAGGAGGTGGAGAGAGGAATATAAAGCATGTCAATGAGGATGTGTGAGAGTGTAAGACACAAGAGCACTAGTGGAGGAAAGTGGAGAGTTAGTCAACTCCACATGTGAGGGTAAAGTAGGTGTGATAAAAGAGAGGAAAAGGAGATATGCACACTTGAAACCTTGTGGAATGTGCATGGGAGTGTGAGAGTAGGAGAGGAGTGTGAGGAAATAGGAAGTGAGGAATTTGGAAATAGGAGTTTAGAAAATAGGAGAAAGCGCATGCTAAATGGATGAGGAGTTAAGAGGTGGAAAGAGTGAGTGCATGCGCATACACAAGGGATAATGCACCCTAAAAGTTAGGAGAGATGCATTAATGGGTGAGGGAAAGAGAAATAAACCTCTACATGTGAGAAAAAGAGGCTAAAATATGCGTACTAGAGGCTAGAAGCGCTAGGAAGCATGAGTGAGAAAGAGAGACACTACATGCATGGAGAAAGAAAATAGCATAAACCAATAAGTGTGTCACACGTGTGAGGGAGACAAGAGAGTGAGAGGGCGCACTTGAGGAAGGAGGTTTATGCATTGAGCTCATGCGCTTTATCTTTATTGAGGAAGAGAAAAGCATGGGGGATTAAATTTGGAATCCAACGCATCTCTAAACTCCAAATTTGGCCAAATAATGCATGAGTTAGACAATGTGAAGATTTTCTCCCTATTTTTTAGGAAATTAGCGTTTAAGAGCAAAATAAAGGGAATTTGGGGAAATCAATGTATGGAAAGTGAAGTTATTTCGAGTGAGGGAAGGTTAGTGAGAAAATTAATCCTTGATTGGCCCAATCAACTCAATGGGATTGCCACCTCACCTATGCGCCTCACCTTCGCTTTATCTAGTTCTCTGTTGACTTTATTAATTTTGCCTTGGAAAGTGCGCCCTTCCTCAAATGATGCCAAGTAGATGCTACATCACACTAAATCACCGTCACATGTGGGAATTTGACCCTACCACTTGTCACCTATGGAGCCAACCACCCCTGCTATTTACTGCTAAAAATAGGGTCGGGCTCTTAATTTTTAGGAAACTGTCAAAAACATCTAGGATGACTAGGAGAACACTGCCATGTAACCCATGTCTAAAAATAGACACTGCTAAAAATAGAATGTGCTTGCATGTCAATGATTTCATACATATCTGATTCAATTTTTCGAGAGGATTCCAGATATGGGATCATAATCGACATGTGAGCCTTGGTGCTCCACCTGCTAAAAATAGAAATATCATGCATGTCACCTAGAAAAAGGTCCAAAAGACTCAGAATGTCTCAATGATCAATACTACACACTTAGAATCTCAATCTGAGGCTTGGAGCTCAACCTACTAAAAATAGAAAGTTCTTGCATGTTGGCCGAAAAAGTGTCATCGGGCCCAGAATCATGCAAGGATTAACTCTATATGCTCAAAACCTTCAACTGAGTCTCTTAATCACTGTCTCCTAAAAGGTAGGGATACCTGTTGTATGTAGACAAAACTCTCTCAAATGCATGGGAAACCAAGCCAACTCTAACTCTGAAACAAAAACAACCATATATCGATCATGTACCTGTCTCTGATGGGAACCAACCTCTGACTCAACACAAGTGCTAAACTCTGGGACATCTTAGAATGCTAGCCAAAATAGTGCATGCTGGCTATTAACCCTTAATATTTTCAAGGGTGAAAATCCAGGGGTTAACACTTCCTCAACCCTTAATTGTGACAGGGCTTTGGACCTTCTAGCATCTTCTTGAAATTACATACGTTGCTAGCCCCATATGCATGAGTAATGGGGGTTGACGTGGCATCCTCTCGTACCGTGGTGGTCAACACGGTAGGTCAACTTGCAAGAGGCATAACTTTTGCATACAAGCTCCAATTGACGCGATTTTTGCATTGTTGGAAAGGTGTTGATGTGTAGAATAGTGTCATGTGGTCTGAATTGCGCTTGGAAAGTTTTAATCTCAAAAAATGTCATTTGTTGCCTCAAAATGGCCTAGGAAGGTTTCAGACCCCACTTTTCCAAACCGAGACCTGCCACTAAAATGGCCCTCCAAGCTGATTCCTCCAATTTTTTCAACTCTGAAAGGATTGAGAGAGATGACAAACAATATAATGATCCAATCTAGATCATTTAGGCTCCTAGAAAACTCCTCTGTATGCCTGTAGAAACTCCTCCAACTGATGTTTCTGCTGTTTAGTATACCCCTCCAAGGATGCCTTTACTCTTATCGACTCATCCTCAATTTAATTTTCTCTTAAGAAAAGTAAAACATATTTCTTAGTGGAACTAATCAACTTCTTGGCTTGGTTGGCAATTATGAGTGAGATCTTTGACCTGCCTTTATGCGCATTGAAGATGTAGGACTTCCCATCCTTGATTGGTTTGTACTTGTTGACTCTTCGCATGAAGATTGCATCCCTCATATACATGTAGGGGCTTCCAAACACTACTTCACATACGTCAAGGGGTACTGCGTTCAATTCCACTTCATCAATAAAATCAACATTTACAACAAATTTAATCTTACATTGTGTTGTTACCTTGATCTTTGCATCCTTGTTTACCCATCCCAATGCATATGGGTTAGGATGATTGCGAACCTCCAATCCAAGCTTGTTGACCAGATCTGTTGCCATGAGATTAACTTGTGAACCAGAGTCGAATAGAGCATCTATCTTGGTCTTTTTGACCTAGATCTTGATGTGGAAGAGTTTGGTCATCTCCTTCTCTTCCTGGGGATGAAGGCTACTCAGATTCACCTCCTTCTGCATTGATGTGCAGACAATCTTCTCATCCACATTGGAGCTTCTTTCGACGTGATTGCTCAAATCCGTGGCTAGAAGATTCTTTTTCTTTGCATCCTTCTTGCGATTCTTCGAGTTCAACTTTGGATGTAGTTTCCAACACTTTTCGTCAGTGTGCCCATCAATATTGCAATGGTTACAATGGTTGCTATGATCCTTGTACTGATGTGCATTGGTTGTCGTTTTCTTACCTTTGCCCCTTTCCACTTCTTCTTCCCCTCCTTGGAAGCTTCTTTGTGCTCTTTCTGCTTGGAACTGCTTGGCTGCCCTTTCTTAGCCTATGTTTTCCAGATATTGTGCTTGTACACATGCCTTGTCCATTGTTCTTGACTTGAAAAACATCACTTACTTTCGTAGATGGCTATGTAGACCCCGTAGATACTTGAGGAGTACATCTGGGCTCTTGGGAGAGATACCCAACATGATGGCCATCTTTTTGAACTTGACAGTGTACTCCTGTACACTTTGCCCTTGCTTCTGCTTGAAGTAGTGCCACTGAATTCATTGGTCCTCTACATATTCGATAGGGTAGATATGGGACTTGATGAGGGTTTTGAAGTCCTCCCACCTAGTTACTGGCGGATCACCCTCTAGCCTAAGTGTTTTCGTATGGCTTTCCCATTAGGTTAAAGCATGCCCCTCTAACTTGACTCTGGAAAATGATATCTTTTGTTCATCTATATGGTGAACATTGAAATAAACCTCTAGTTGCTGCAACCAATGATTCGATTTTAATGCATTGATCTCATCTTTGTATGGCATTACGTCCACTTTTGCTTCCATCTTGAATAAAGATTGTGAAGGGTTTATGGTACTGGAACTTGACTGCTCTTTCTCGGGTTCTTTCTGCGACTCCTTTTCTGGGTCTTTGTTATATCTTGGTTTCCCATCTGATCCAATCTCTAAGTTTGAGCTTCCAACTTCTTCGAACAGTCTGAGCTTGCTTGCTAGAGCCGCCATGAGGAGGGACATATTGTTATATATGTTCGTGACTTGCTCTTCTAGCCTCGTAAATCTCTCCTTTGCTGTATCTCAAGGGTTGTTATGAATAGACTCGTCGACCAGGGCTAGGGTTATGTGGCTTTCTTCTTAAAATGATCCTTGGATCCCTACAACTTTCCACAAATACCTTAAGAAAACCTGCTCTGATACCAATATGATTTATAAACCGTCGTGGATATTCCTCTCGACAGTTCGTCACAACAAATCTAATAAAATACTAAAATCTTTACTGTGAAGGTTAATTTCCTTTAGATTTCAGATTATTTAATTATTGGTTTTTTGCCTAAAATGTATGAAATAGATGAAATGTGAAAAATAGAGAAGAAATAAATACTCACACACCATCCACAAATAAACACAAGATATAATCTAAGAAACCCAATATGGGAGAAAACCTAGCTAGAAGGTGAGGTTGCTCTGTGCTCTTTTCTTCAAATGCAGGTACAAAGAAAGAGGCACTCTTGGTGGAGTTGCCTTTGACACCGTGGCTTACATGGATGCTACAAAATCTCTCCTCTTCTATTATGCTCTCCAAATACCACTCCTAGGTGCTTTGCTCAACTATGGAACAAATACAATGCTAAAGAATGGAATCCCCTCTCCTCCTAGCTACCTGGTATTTAACATTGCTCGATAGTCATCTAGGGGTAGGGTTTTGACATACTCAACGTCAATTGTGATAAGGTTTTGGACCTTCTAGAATCTTCTTGAAAGTTCATACGTGGCTAGCCCCATATGCGTGAGTAATGGGGGTTGACGTGGAATCCACTCGTACAATGGTGGTCAACATGATAGGTCAACTTGCGGGAGACATAAATTTTGCATACGAGCTCTGATTGACGCGATTTTTGCACCGTTGGAAAGGTCTCAATGTGTAGAACAGAGTCAAGGGTCTCAACTAAAGTTAAGAAAGTTTTGACCCCAAAAAATGTCGTTTGATGCCTCAAAATGGCTACAGAAAGTTTCAAACCCTAATTTCTCAAATTGGAACATGTCATTAAAATGACCATACAAGCTGATTCCTCCATTTTTTTAAACTTTGAAAGCATCCAGATAGATGACAAATAGTATAATGATCCAATTCGGATCGATAAATATGACTTTGGATCACAACAAGCCTTTCTTATACCTTACCGCAACCAAAAGAATACTCTTAGCGGGATTTGTCACAATAGTCTTGTTCCTCGTTGCGACCACCTCAATTGTGACCTACCCCTAATCTTCATTATGATGTAGATCCTTCTTCAACAAACCATCTAAGTGGCATCACAAACAGATTGACATGTATAACAATGTGCTAGTTTAGTTCAAGATTCCTTGGTATCATCATCAAAATCTCTTTGTTTACTCTTTTTCAATGCTTGCAACCTCTGGTGATCAAAGTTGACTTGGTCCACTTAGGTGCAACTAGCAACCCGCGGGTTTTGAAAGTCCCAAGAGTTTGTTATTCTTCTTGGCAACTTTGTAATCACAACATTGATGGTAGATTCTATCCATTCACTTGTATAAATATGTAACCATTCCATATGTAAATCATCATGCAATCCTACATTGTATTTACATGGTTTTGTATTGATATAGTCTCAAGAGCAAACTCTACGACAATTGTATTCATAATTAAGAGCCACACTGATTCCTCAAATTGGTTTGATCCCTTCCACTATCGTAGCTTATTCTTTTGTACTGGAAATAAATGTACCCTTGAACCAAACTTTATGTTGATCTATATTATCTCTTTTGGCTCTGTCGTCTTTTTGTTTCCTTATGTGTTTGATTTTTTGTGATCCCGCTGATCAAGATATTTGCTACTGATCTAATGTTCTGTCTCGCAGATCTGATACACTGGGGGTTTCTGGATGCGTTTCAGTTGTGTGTTTGAGATCTTTATGGTTATTGCATGTGCATGTTGTGTATTTATGGTTTAAACAGTATATAAAGGATGCATGCGGAAGTAAAGAACATCAACTGCCCAATAACATGTATTATGCGACTCAAGAATGGAAATACAATAACATACTGGAAATATAGAGTATAATCGTCAGCTAGATCTCATGGATCGTCATTGGAATACAAGCAAATAGCATAAAAATACCTGTGATTAGAAGATGAAGGCAGATCTGATGCATGCACGGATAGATCGACAAAAATGTGCGATTCCGGAGAAGTACGGTAACCGCTACCAGCTGGAAAACTTGCCCGGAAGGATAGATCGTCGGAATGCGCTGGAAACTGCTCCAATAGAAGCGCCCTGGCCTCTAGAATGAAATGGATGAGTGCCGGATGTCAGATTTGGTCTCTGAGGCACTGGATCTGGACCCCTGGGGGGTTTGCGCACTAGTGATTCCACCAACGGAATCTACTGCTATAGGACTCGAAACAATCTTCTTGCCAAATGCGGAACTGGGTCAGAAGGGTTTCCCCATATCTGCTCTGATGCTCCGTCTGCAACCTCAAATCTCCTGTCGGAAGAGTTGCGCCCTAAATGGCTGGATGATGCGCCCAACAAGATTCCACCGTCGAAATCTGATGGAGAATGGCTCAATCTGAGCGCCTTGGCTGGATCTCAACTGGGTTGGAAGGAAACTACAATCTAAACTCGGACCTCGTGCAGCTCCCTAAACCCTCCAACTGACTTGCGCCCTCACTGGCTGAGCTATGCACTCTGCACTGGATACCTGGATGGTATCTCCGATAGGCTAGAGCGTGTCTCTCAACATCGAAACTGATCAACGGTGGTGGTTTCCTCTAGAAATCCACAAAACAGTAAGGTCGACTCTCTTCCTCCTCTGGGAACTCTCAACATCAAATCATAACAATGCATAATGAGGAATTAGGTCAAATTCCTCCCTTCATACCATTTCCAACCTAATTCACCATTGACCTCACTTAAGCTAGGCGCTTTTCCTCCTAAGGTGAATAATTAATTAATTAAGTCCCCCTTTAGCACCTTTTCATTCTAATTCTTCGTTGACTTAGGCTCAAGTGACTTTTCCTTAGTTTTTGGCTTAATTCATCGTTTAGCCATCAATTCACCCTTATTTCTTCATCTTGTTCCCTATTTGTGCCTGACTATAGTCTACGGGAACACATAGACTACTAAGTCACTCCCTGCTGGCCTACTCTTGGGAACGGGACATCACAATCCTCCCTTCTTGAGATTGCTTGTCCTTAAGCAACATCAATCCTGGGTGTTGCAAAATATGCTCTCCCTCCCATGTGGCATCCTCCACTTGAAGACCCCTCCATCTAATCAAGCATTCCCTGATGACCCTGTTCCTCAACTTGCGTTCTCTCTGCTTGAGCACCTCCTCTGGCACTAACTCCAACTGGCCCTCCTCATCTAAAGGTGGCAGCTCCTCTGAAGTGCCGATCTGTTGTCCCACTGCCTTAAGGCAAGAAACGTGAAAGACGTTATGAATCTTGCTACCCTCCGGTAGCTCTAGCTCGTATGCCACCTCGCCTACTCTCCTGATGACTTTGTACAGCCCATAAAATCTCGGTTTCAGTTTCTCTGCTCTACTCCTCTTCAAGGAGGACTGTCGATATGGCTGTAACCGCGGAAAAACTAAGTCCACAACCTCGAAACTGCGCTCGATCCTCTGCCTATCTAAATAGATCTTTTGCTAATTCTGTGCCGCCTGTAAGTTTTCCTTTACTGCCCGCAGAATCCTTTGGCTGTCCTCCACCCAATCTTTGGCCATTGGGACCCGACTATCCTCGAATACAGTATCCACAAAAGTGGGTGCATCGTATCCATACAATGCTCTAAATGGTGACATCCTGATAGACATATAGTGTGTCGTGTTGTAACAATACTCACCCATGTGCAACCACTTCACCCATGTGCGTTGCTGTCCTCCCACATAGTTCCTCAGATACCCCTCCACCCATTTGTTGATGATCTCTGTCTGGCCATCTGTCTGTGGGTGGTAGCTGGTACTCGTGGCTAGCTCTGTGCCTGTTAATCGAAAAAGCTCCTGCCAAAATGCGCTGATGAAGTGCTCATCTCTATCACTAATTATCTGCTTGGGTAGGCCATGCAATTTGAGTAGCTCTCTGAAAAATAACTCCGCTACCTGTATGGCCTTGTAGTCCTTGGGTATGGCGGAGAAATGTGCAAATTTGGTCAGCCTGTCAACCACTACAAATATACAGTCCCTGCCCTGCACGCGAGGAAGGCATATGATGAAATCCATAGAAATGCTCTCCCATTTCTGCTCTAGAATGGGTAGAGGCTGTAGTAACCCTGCTGGGTGTGTCTGCTCTGACTTGTTCTGCTGGCAAGTCGTGCACTCCCGTATGTGCTTCAATACATCATCCTTGAGACCCTTCCACGAGAATCTCTCCCTAATCTGCCTGTAAGTTTTGAAATACCCCTGGTGCCCTGCTGTAGGCGAATCATGACACACCTTCAGAATCTTCTCCTTTAAGGTAGATTTTGGAACCAAGTAGATCCGGTCTTTGTAGAAAATGACGTCATCTAGTACCCGGTATCTATCGTCGACCACTTGTCCATCCATTACCTCACAAGCAAACTTGTTTTTGGAATATTCCACCAACAAGTGTGCTTTCCAATTTGTGCAAATGTCCATCATTGAACACCCTGGTGGCCTCCTGGACAAGGCATCTGCCACGACGTTTGTTTTTCCCTTGACATACTCGATGTCAAAGTGAAAGGCTTGGATCTTCGAGACCCACTTCTGTTGCCTCTCACCGAGGTCTTTCTGATCCAGGAAATACTTGAGACTGTTGTGATCAGTCTTCACTACAAATCTGCTGCCCACCAGATATTGCTTGAATTTGGTTAAGGCGTGCATAATTGCTAGCATTTCCTTGTTGTAAATGGGCTAGAGTCGCTTCGACTCGCTGAGCTTCCTGTTCTCAAACACGATGGGATGGCCTCCCTGCATCAACATTGCTCCAATTCCCACCCATGATGTGTCGCACTCCAAGACGAACGACTGTGAGAAGTCCGGAAGGGCCAGAACAGGGCATGTGCTCATAACCTCCTTCATCTTCTCAAATGTCCGTTGTGACTCCTCTGTCCACTGAAAGGCACCCTTCTTGGTCAAATCTGAGTGGTGCTCCTAATTGCGAAAACCCCCTGACAAACCTCCTGTAATAACTGCACAAACCAAAGAAGCTCCTCAACTCTGTCAAACTCCTGGGTGTTGGCCAATCCAAAATGGCCCTGATCTTTTCCTGATGTACCTGAACCCCCTGTGCATTGATGATGTGGCCCAAGTAAAGAAACTCTGTCATCCCAAACTCACACTTGGACACTTTGGCGTACAGTGACTGCGCTTCCATGATGCTCAAGAGCCAATACCTCCTCCAAGTGCCCCATATGCTCCTGCCATGTCTTGCTATAGACCAAAATGTCATCGAGGAAAACCAAAACTGATTTTCTCAACTGCCCCCTGAAAATGTGGTTCATGCAAGACTGGAATGTAGCTGGTGCATTGGTTAGCCTGAATGGCATAACTAGAAACTTGAAATGGCCAAAATGGCACTGAAATGTCGTCTTCTCTATGTCTTGCTCTCTGATGCTGATCTGATGATATCCAGAGCGTAGATCAATCTTCGAGAAGAAAACTGCCCCATGCAGCTCGTCCATCAACTCGTCAATGCGAGGGATAGGATACCGTTTTTTGATGGTTTTCTTATTCAAAACTCGGTAGTCGATGCACATCCTCATGGTACCATCCTTCTTCAGGACTAAGACAACTGAAGAGACGAATGGACTGCTACTAGGTCTGATGTGCCCCATTACCAACAATTTCTTGATTGCTTTTTCTATCTCATCCTTGAACCTCTTAGGATGACGATAGGGGGGGTGATCCCTCTGATCAAGATATTTGCTACTGATCTAATGTTCTGTCTCGCAGATCTGATACACTGGGGGTTTCTGGATGTGTTTCAGTTGTGTGTTTGAGATCTTTATGGTTATTGCATGTGCATGTTGCGTATTTATGGTTTAAACAATATATAAAGGATGCATGCGGAAGTAAAGAACATCAATTGCCCAATAACATGTACTATGCGACTCAAGCATGGAAATATAATAACATACTGGAAATATAGAGTATAATCGTCAGCTAAATCTCATGGATCGTCACTGGAATACAAGCAAATAGCATAAAAATACCCGTGATCAGAAGATGAAGGCAGATTTGATGCATGCACGGATAGATCGACAAAAATGTGTGATTCTGGAGAAGTACGGTAACCACTACCAATTGGAAAACTTGTCCGGAAGGATAGACCGTCGGAATGCGCTGGAAACTGCTCCAATAGAAGCGCCCTGGCCTCTAGACTAAAATGGATGAGTGCCGGGTGTTAGATCTGGTCTCTGAGGCACTGGATCTGGACCCCTGGGGGGTTTGCACACCTCTTGGGATACTAGATGCGCCCCAAATGAATCCACCAACGGAATCTGCTGCTATAGGACTCAAAACGATCGTCTCGCCAAATGCGGAACTGGGTCGGAAGGGTTTCCCCAGATCTGCTCTGATGCTCCGTCTGCAACCTCAAATGTCCTGCTGGAAGAACTGCACCCTAAATGGCTGGATGATGCGCTCAAGATTCTACCGTCGGAATCTGATGGAGAATGGCTCAATCTGAGCGCCCTGGCTGGATCTCAACTGGGTCGAAAGGAAACTGCAATCTGAACTCGAACCTCGTGCAGCTCCCCAAACCCTCAAGCTGACTTGCGCCCTCACTGGCTGAGCTGCGCACTTTGCACTGGATACTCCTGAATAGCACGGTGAAATACCTGGATGGTATCTCCGATGGGCTAGGGTGCGTCTCTCAACACCGAAACAGATCAACAGTGGTGGTTTCCTCTAGAAATCCACAAAACAGTAAGGTCGACTCTCTTCCTCCTCTGGGAACTTTCAACATCAAATCATAACAATGCATAATGAGGAATTAGGTCAAATTCGTCCCTTTATACCATTCCCAACCTAATTCACCATTGACCTCACTTAAGCTAGGTGCTTTTCCTCCTAAGGTGAATAATTAATTAATTAAGTCCCCCTTTAGCACCTTTTCATTCTAATTCTTCGTTGACTTAGGCTTAAGTGACGTTTCCTAAGTTTTTGGCCTAATTCATCGTTTAGCCATCAATTCACCCTTATTTCTCCATCTTGTTCCCTGTTTATGGTTGACTATAGTCTATGGGAACACATAGACTACTAAGTCACTCCCTACTGGCCTACTCTTGGGAACGAGACATCACATAATCCAATTGAGTAGCATAACTTCGCAATTTTCTTTAATATGATTTTGCAACTCTCAACACTTCTGGGCACGATTCATTAGTCTCAGATCTCAAAAGCTAAGTCGTGATTCAAAGTTGATGCCACTGACACACTCATTGGTATTAGAGTACTCTAAACAATCTGTCGATTTGTACAAGGCTATAACAACTTTTGTAGATTTGAAAATATCATTCTCTTTATTTGTCATCATTAGATCGATTCCAAGCTCCAACAAGTTGACCCTTTACTGCCACAAGAAGTCCACAAGATGCATTCACAAGTTTTTAGCGTGTTTTGAAGACTTTCGTAAGATTATTTTTGATGCAATGTGTTTTAATATGTAGAATAGGTTGTGTGATGAAGTGAATGCCTATTTGGACTTGCTTTGAGTATCAAAGACAAGGGGTTGATCCAAACTCCCATGAATGTCTCTATATGTATACTCAAAATCCAAAAATATGGTAGGAGATAATTCAATTGGTTCTGCTACACTTGATGCTAGTGTTGTGTAGAATATGCTCGTAGAAGCTCTCCAGAAACAATGTGAAGAGATCTTGACATAGTTTGCTGATCTATTCAAGAGGATAGGGCCCCAGACCTCACTTGGTTCATCTAACAACAAATCAGGGTTGTTTGGTGGGCGCAACCCCTTTAAGGTCAAGATTGACCACAAAATCCTATTGCTTGAAGGGAAAATTGACGCCAGTGCACTGGATGAATGGTTCGGTTTTTTGTAGATATATATTGATATAGAAGATCTTGATGACTTAAAGAAAACTGAGCTTGCAACCATGAAAATTTCACTTATTACCATACCGTACACTCTCAAACAATGGTGTGGCGAATGTTGTGATCCCATCACTACGTGGGTGACTTCATGAAAATGATGCACGCCAAGTATCACCCTCCAAGACATAGAGAGGACCAATGCATGAAGTGCCAACAATTGTGCCAACATCAACATTTTTTAGTAGATGAATACACAGACTAGTTCAATACCCTTATGGCTTGTTTGTTCATTGGAGAAGATGAGACGAATCTAGTACTCAAGTACTAGAGCATACTACACTAGTACATTAATAAAAAACTAGAGTTCTTAGTTGTCTAGACACTTGTAGACACTAATAGATTCGTGCAAAGGATTGCGTAGAAGCACAAATCTAAACAAAGCCTTGACTTTTTTAGAGAACACTGCAACAAATAGTGCAATGCCACCAAAAATGATAAAACATCCAAGAAGAAGTAGATTTGTTGCAGTGTAGATTACACTGCACAATTTGACGATTCTTCCATGCCCACAAAAGGAGGTCGTATGAGTAGGCATCAACAATGAAAGAAGAAAGATATAGGTATGTGGTGTGACACTCATAAGACAATTGATCATGATAATAAGGATTTCCATTTGCACGAAGCTCTTTTGGACAATTCACAAATTTGCTGCATAGGACTACAACCAGGGTAATCAAATTGTTACCTCTGCACTTGAATCCTCCAAAATCAATATTCTCACAATGCATAGGCTCCTTACAACATCTTATGGTTCAAGTCTCCACCCAACCCGAACTACACCCATAACCTTACAACTTATGATAGCTCCATTCCGAGAAGGAGATTGTGTTATAGGGAAATGTACATTCTAGCATACCATCTATCCCTTAGGAGATGAGGTAACTTGCAATGCCACACCTTTGGAGATCCGTGACATGTTGTTGCGACAACCTTACCTATGGGAGCAACATGGATAACTTTCCTTATTTGTGATGTGTTGTTGGAACAACCTTGCCTTATTTGTGATGTTTTGTCTAGACAACCTTATGTATGCTACAACTTTAAAGCCCCTATTCATCACTTAAGACTCCTAAGCTATATACTACTACATGATATGACCATTATAAAATATACTCTTATACTCTTCCTTAATAGTCATATTAGGCACAACCACTTGTCAAAAACATAGCCAACTTATCTTGCTAAGCATTTAGAAGACATCAACAACCCACCTTTAAGGGGTGTAACCAATCGACACCTGAGTATGGTTCACAACTCCACATCTTGATGTCTTCTCTATGCATCATGTACCTCTCTCAACTATACATCAAAAGTCAAATATTGATGCTGTCACAACATGAGAGACAAAGGTTGACTGCAAGACCTATATTCAACTTGGTTGATGCTGAGCATGTGAAGCTACTAGCCACACAATGACTCATTAGTGGATTGGAGTCAACAATGGCTGAAAATTTCATCTCATCTATCGTCAATGTAGAATATGGTTTTTCCTCCAATAAATACACTTTTTCTACACCTTGGTAGCACAATATACCAATGTTGAAAAACCATGCCTTTGGAGCTTGCCACTGTTATTTTTTTGGTTTACTTGAAAAGTGTTTACATCATGTTTGGGGTGCTTCATAGATTTGGGGTATATGGTGTATCATGTATGTTCAACCCTTAGATGGTCCAAGATGGATTGGCACATGGGAGATGTTCTGTGATGGATTTGCACAGTGGAGATAACTTTCTTAGTGTTTGCTTGAATTCAATTAGGTGTTGGCTTGGTATTCTTCCCTTGGGCATCGAAGTTCTCTTTGTTGAGATTTGGGTACCTTGGAAAGTGGTCCCCTTGTGTTTGTGAGTCTCTAAACACAAAGGGGGAGACTATTACCCTTATTACTTTACTTTATGTTCTAATTTCACGTTGACTTAGGAGTTCAAGTCAAAAGTGAAATATGTCACTTAAGTCATTAAAGTGACATTTAATTCACTTTGTGGGTGAGTTAAAGGACATAAAGCAAACTAAGGAAAGTAGGTTTCCTTAGTGATATTTTTGGATTAAATCTCACCCATTGATTAGACATGGCTAGATTGGATCTAGGCCATTGATCTTTTAGGGCTTGGCCAATGAGAGGCTAAAGGAGGAAAAAGGGTAATGAAGAGGCTCATTTCTTCACTTGAGAGATTTGAGAGGAGAGGAGGAGAAGGGAGAAGCTCTTGGGCGCATTTCTTGAGGAGGAGAGGGCTCATGAGGTCAAGGGTTTAGGAGGAGCCATAGCTTGGTACTAGTCTACCATGGAGGTATGGGCTACATCTTGTGTGAGGGTGCATTCACCTAGAGAAGGGGCACATTAGCTTGTGGAGAGGTGCATTCTTGAGAGAAGAGGCGCATCAAGCTAAGGAGAGGTGCACCTTGAGGAGGAAACTTGCTTGTTGAGGAGAGGTGCACTCTATGGGTAGTGGAGGGCACATGGCAAGGAAGGGCACATTCTATTGTGAGTTTTTTTGCTTGAGTAGGGGCACACTTAGGCTTAGTGAGCACCTAGCCTAGGAGGGAAGTACTCTTGAGAGGAGGGCGCAAGACCAACGGCAAAGCAAAGGCAGGGCAAGGTTTAAAGGTACAAGCAAAGGGCAAAGGCAAGGCAAGAGGCAAGGAAAGAGGTTAAGGCATTAGCAAAGGAAGAAGGGCGCACCAAGGCAAAGGGCGCCTAGCTTCAAGGGGCTAGCAGGCACATCTTCAAGGGACTCCAAAGCATCCGAGAAGGGTTGCTATTGTACCAGGTTCACTTGTATATGTTTTCCTTGTTGTACATTTTGCTTTGAGATCTTTTATATACATCTATCTCCAAACTGGTTTTCCTCGGGGGGGGGGGTTTATCCAGGATCATGTTGACCAAAAATATTTGTGTCCAATTTCATGCATGCTTAGATGTGTAGATCAGCATTTTAGAGTTGTAAATATCTGAGGAGTGTTATTTGTTTCGAGTATTATTGCATGTGCTAACCATTGGTATGAAAACACTTGCAAGGGCACCTCAAAGAACACTTAACCAATAAAAAATATGGGCAGAAAGTTACTAAACTGTTTGCTGTCCTAAAACAGCAACAAAGGACAGTTGGAAGATTAAACTTAGAGCCAAATTCAAGGTCAAAGACGGACCATAGTTGGCAGCCTCATAGTACCTCAGTTTTCTTCACTCTTTACAGGTTGGTGGACGCCCTTCATTGTGGCCACATGGAGAGTTTGCTTGCTTGGAGAACGGGCTACTTGGGAGGAGGATTGTGCATCTCGGAGGAGGGAATAACACCTTAGATAGCTTGGGGTTGCTTGGATTTTTGTTCGGAGGCTTTGCTTGCGATAACGTTCTTGCAGGGGGTAGCTAACCCATTGGAGTACAATGCTTAGGAGGATTGATGGAGTTTGTGGAGGCCTGGATGGAGGGATGTGGACTTACCTTGTGTAGCTACATCATCTTGGAGCCCTTATTGTGTACAACATCACCTTGGAGCATGGCATGTGTGCTCTGGAGTGGAATTATTCATTCGTGTTGGCCTACAAGTGCTGATTGTGGGTTGCTTGTAAGGGCTTAGGCCCACATTGTATTGTTGGTTTTCCTTACCTCATATAAATAGAGGAAGGAGAGAGTTCTTCTAATAATGATCACATCACATCATTGTATCTTTTCTCTTTGTACTTAGCTTTCTGGAGGAAGTTGCTAGGGTTGTTTCCTCATGAACCCTAGGTGGAGTTATGAAGTCTAAAGGAGACATTTTTATTTGGAGTCCTCTTGTGATTAGGGTTTGATCTTGTGGAGGAGACGTTGGAGATGATCACTCTTTTTTCTCTCTCTTGGCTCTTTATTTGTACTTGATTTCTCTTTCTCTCTTCCGTTGCTAGGGTTTCTTCGTCTTCTTGGAGTATCTTGGAAGTCTAGGGTTACGGTTTATCCATTGGAGTTGTGAGATTAGGATTTTGTGAGTATATTTGGTGGAGAAGAAGAAGAGAAGAGGACATTCTTGCTCATTGAAGCTCCTTGGTTGAGCTAGGGTTTTCATGTTTTCCTTACCTATGTTTTTGGGGAGCTAGTGGACTTGTACTAGCATTGACAGAAGGCTATGGTATGTACAAGTACTTTATCTTGAGTTTATAAATGAAGTTTTCAGTGGTCCAAAACTTGTGCATTTTCCAGATTTGATTTTCGGCCTTATATGTTCTTCATGTATTGTTATTTACAGCAATATATATCTTGATGATTAGACATAAGGACAATTGTTGAGTGATTTAACATCTTCATTGAGTAATCTAAAGGGCTGTTTTGCTGCTGATATACCCACTGTTGTACTTATGTTATAACTGTTGTAAAATATAATTTTCTGATCTGGTTTATGTGGGATAAGTTGCTCTAGAGGGCTGAAACTTATCCAAGTTGTTTGGTGTATTTTCTCCGTGGATTTCCTACAAGTTTGGATTGCTTGGAAGTGAAATATTATACTCTTTCTGCTGCTGCTTTGTGCACTATTTCAAAACAGCCCCAAGGCTCAAATTCACAGGATTAAGATCCGGGGAACCTCTAGTTAAGAGGCGAAATTTCTGTTTTGCGTTAAAATTTGAGATAGCATTGTCTGGACAGAAATTTTACATGGTTTCAGAGCTTGTTGTGGTTGAGATTACTCTAGTGTAAGAGGGATCTTGTATTTCAGCTGAAGATTACATGGGAGAGGTACTCTAGTGTGAGAGGTCTTGATGGGTTCTCTCATGATGAGAGGTGATTGATATACTACATTGATGGCTGTTATGGACATATTATTCAGCAGGTGTGATGCTTAGGAGGACCTGTGATAGGTGGCTGATTTGTTCCAGGGGTTGCTGAAATGAACAATATTCAGTTATTGAAGAAATATTGAACATAAGGACAATAAACAAAAATCCATAGAGGACAAAATATATATAAAATAATGAATAAGATATGATGAATGATATGATATACAATGATGAGTGGTATTGGTATTTATAGGCCTCAAGGTGACCTTTCACGTAAAGCTATGTCTTAATGTAATGCACCTTTTGAAAATTAATATCCTAAGTTCTATAGTTTAGGAATATATATTTGTTTTTATATACATAATATTGCCTTCCCGTTTCGAAATGCTTTGTCCTTGAAGCATATTAATGATTTTTTTTTTATCTTTTGTTTTGGCTTGTAATGCCTTCTCATGATTCTTTGTTCTTTGAAGCTGTGATGGTTGACGATACAAGACAATATGTTCTTCTAAGCATTGAGCAGAGTTTTCGAATGGTGGAAGGGTCTAAAAACCCTAATATGATCTTTTGTGGGATTGTGCGTTTATAGGGTTCTTGGAAAGAACTTGTTGTATTGCAATTCTCAAGATGACTTTTACTTTGAGATTGAATTGTACTGGAATTGATATTCTTCAGAATATAGTTTGAATTGTTTTTGTTCTAGACAATGTTGATACATTCACTGGTTAAAGTATCAACTCTTGTGATTATGATGTCGATAAGCCATCCTTGTAACATGAACTTTACTTACAATATTTGTAGTGCTTTCTTGTTTCACTTTCGGTAGTATGTCTTCTTTGCACACTTGCGTCACTTGGTTGATCCTTAAAAGTTTATTGGTAGAGATATTTGAAATTTCCGTTGTTTGTACTTCAATGTCT
Source organism: Picea engelmannii (assembly GCA_009831015.1). Taxonomy (NCBI): domain Eukaryota; kingdom Viridiplantae; phylum Streptophyta; class Pinopsida; order Pinales; family Pinaceae; genus Picea; species Picea engelmannii. The sequence continues at coordinate 726,115 of ML786194.1, read as the reverse complement.
GAAAAGATCCCTACTACAACTAGATTTGCATCTTTCTGAGTTGGGACGTTGAATTTGTATTGGTTCCTTTCTCCACAACTTGGATTTTTATGTGTGAAGACTTCTGTAGTTCCATAGGTTCGGTCATTGTTTCTTTACTAATTGATGCTTCTTTCTTTGTAATTTGCTCAAACTTGTTTTGTAGCGACTTCTTATCATTCTTTAGTTTCTTAATTTGCGTATGTAAGCTTTGATTATGTTCCCTCAAGCGTACAAGTTCTTCATTAATTTCTGACTTGTTGACTTTATTTTTAAGGTCTTGATTCTCTGGTGTCTCATATTTTAACCTTTTACTTGTTCGAGCAACCCTTGATTGAGGTTCCTTAAGTGGGAATTTTCTTCATCTTTTTTTGATAATTTCTTCTCGAAATCTTGACTCTCTTGTTTCAACTTCTGAATGCACTGCTTCTTGTTCTTTGACTTCTTGATTTGTGCAAGTAGTTTTTGACTATGATATTTTAGGAAAGAAATTTCTTCATCTTTTTCCAGTAATTCACGGTCAAATTTCTTCTTGAGATCTTGATTTTCCTACTGCAATTTTTGATTGAACTGGTTCTCAACTTTTAATTCCTTGATCTGTGTGATCAATTCCTTATTACGATTTTTCCAATGAGAATTATTTGCCTCTACTAAGCCCTTAAAGGATTTCTCCTTATCATTCTCAATTTGTATTTTTTATTATTTTCTTGGTAATATTCTAGATCATGCTGTAAGTATTCCATGGTCACTATAAGTTTCTTTCAATAGTACCTTTAATTTTAAGTGGGTGTGCAAGGTACTAGGATTCCACGAATAATGTGCTTCAGTGATTTCTTTCAGTGACTTCCTTCAAACGATACCTTGAGTATGAAGCTTATATCTTCCCTGTCAAATTAGTGTACATACAAAATACTAAGAACTAACTTCTTCAATGTGAAGTTGGATATCCAAACATTAAAATACTACTTTTTCCCTGAGATAACATGCCCTTTTTATATAATTATGATTTGAATTTTTGGTGGCTTATATATATATTGAGTTGGTATTTTCACTTAACTTTTAAAGTACCTTTATCGTGAAGTCTAAGGTATTTTGACTTTTCAATAGTTCCTTGTGACTTAAATAAACCTTATTACCTTTATCATATCCTTGTATGCTTGAATATACCTTAGTTTAATTACCCTTTATACAACCTTTGTAGTATAATAAGGAATAAATTGCTACTTATCCTTTGCTAGTCACTAATATAATTTCTTTTATTCGTTTTCACAAAATGTGTTATTGGAAGTAACTTATCCTTTGTCATGCCTTTTGATATGAGGTTTTTTTAAATAATATTTGGTATGCTTATTGATGGTCCTTTTTAACCTCTTTAAATTTAAATGACACTACTAATAAAATTCTTTGGCAACTTTTCGATGTACCCTTTAACCTTGTATGTCACGTCTCACATCTTGTAGAATTTAGTCTTTTCACCTTAAATTTGTGAATGGAATGATACTAATGTGGCGACGACTTGTTCCTAGGTAGACACGACTAGATTTGGCCCAATTCTTATGCAAGCTATCTTGTTCAACAACTCTAGGTGGCATGCCAATTTTTCTATTAGCGGTCAATCCATATTTGATGGTGGTTGGGATACTGAGGAGTAGATTGAAAATAAAAGATGGCTCTCGACGACTTGTTTGTGCCCACTGTTTGATACCCTAGCGAACCAATATGATGATTTTTTTTGGATACAAAGAAACAATGTTTGATATGTATAGAAGTGGTCACAATATTTAGAAATGAGATTGCCAGGGAAGACGGTGATTCAGTTGTTGTTGATTTGTATTTGTAGGACGCAATTATTAGTCCACAATTATCCTCTGTGTAGACTTCACACTGATTTGTTGTTGTTTAATGCTGATGGTTATTTTTGCTATTTTGATAGCTCTACTATTTGTAGTGAACTGATCCTTTTTTTCACTAGATTTTTTGAATTGATATGACTATATTTTTTTTGGGGCACTGTTGGGACTAATTGATTTTCACAAACTTCAATGTGCCACAACAAAACTTGATGTTGCATCGGAGATTTTAGACTTCAAATGGCCAAGGGCCAACTTTGTTTTTAATTATTAGGTCAAGAACCTAGGGATTACAAAAACTTTGAAATTTATGTGGCCAAAAGCTTGAAGTTACGTTGCCAAGGGAAATGAAATTTTTGACCCAAGGTCTGGTATAAGTGTGGCCAAGGGCTAGATCAAGAAGCAACTTTGATACCAATGAAATGAACAATGTTCATTTACTGAAGAGTGTAATGTTCCCAAACCAAGATGCCAGGAACATCACGTTTTGCATGAATTTTTAACTGTTTTCTGGTTGTGGCATTTCGTCAAACACTTTGCTTATTATGGTCTTTTAGGTTGCACTAGGGTTATACGAATGATTTTAATGTGTGTTTACAACAACAAATAAGAAGATATAGCCATGGAACATACCTCAACCATATGCAAGATCAACAATATAATAGACAACCCAAAAATGCCTCAGATCTGATCTTATTCATAATAGTAGAAGAACCTGATACAAAGGATCTGTAGATTTGGTACAATATAGCTAAGAGCTAATAGCAAGGTGAAGATGATCCTCAACAAGATCAAGGATAGAAGCTACAAGCCTCCAAAGGCCCTCCTGGATGCAATAGATGAACAACATGCTGAGGTCCCTGCTGTCTGAAGTGCCAAGTCTCAAGCTGGATGAGCTACGACCTGTTGGAAGACTGAATACCCTCAACAATTCAGCCCTGCTGCTCAAGGCTTCCAAACACTCTGATGAAGATGCCAAACTGTAGATCGGGGTGAGTAGAGTCCCCTCTTGAAGTCTCAGACCGAAATACCAAGATATGCTCCTCCAAATGCTGAATCCCCAAATGGAGCTGCTCCCTCCTAAATACTGTCAAACCCTAATATTTCGTCCCTGATGAAGGAGACCTCCAAATGTTCTGAAACTCCCCAGAAAGTTAGATCGAGGCACTGTAAGCCTCTAGGTGAAGTCTCAATGTCAGATCTGAAGTATAACCCCTCTAAACTGAATAGATCTGAATCTGAATAACACCCTCCTCCTGTCAAAATGTGCCAATGCTCTAGGAAATCATTTTTCAAGATTACCTCTCTCAAAATGCACTAGAACTGATGGCCAAGGCCCTGCAACGAAAACCCAAGTGCTAGAATCTCCAGAAGTCTTTCCAATCTCTTGGATCGAACTTCCCTCTCATCAATGGTGTGCCCCCCTTGTTGGAAACCCTCAATGGTGCGCTCTCTCTCTTCCTGTACCTGTGGCTGGTGTAGAACTCTCCCAAGATTGAGTAGATTCGATGTAGAATGGTGAGGGAGGAATCTTTCACCTCCGCGACCAAGCTTGGATCAAGTTGGGTGGGTTCTTTCACCACCGAGCTTATCTCTAGGGGTTGTTAAGTCAAAACCCTCAAAACCCCCAAGGCATGGGCTCACTAGCTAGAAGCCAGATATCAAAACTGATAATCAACATGAATGAGAGAGTAGAGGCCCTTGCCTCTCTTTTATCCTTCTTGCTCACCTTGTCCCTCCAAAGTGACTTTTGCTTTATTAATTATTAATTAATTAATTAAATCACTTTAATTAATTAATTAACTCTTTTACCTCTGAAAAGCACCTTATCTCTCCTTGTGGCTTCCCTGGCCACTGAAAGTCACTTTTCATCATCCTATCCTGTAGTGTGGTTCCTCCCGATTCATCCAATGAGCTATTACACTAAGAGGTTCATCCAAGTATTATGCTCAATATGACCTCCTTGGTGCATTTAATTAACCTGTAGCCCAAAATAATTCAAAATCATGGAAATCGTCGAAATGCAATGGAACCAAAGCCAAGCTGTGCGGAATGGATCATAATGATGAAATAAGATGAGTGATGCAAGCCGGACCCCAAAATACCCCTCAATAGTCCCTGCACTCGCTATAACCTCCATCTGGCTACTCTGGTCATCATAACACTTTGTAATACCCTGATGTCCCAAAGTGGGAACATTACAAAGAGATATCCAACATAAGGACAATAAACAAAAATCTATATAGGACAAAATATATTTAAAATAATGAATGAGATGATATATAATGATGAGTGGCCTTAGCATTTATAGGCTTCAAGGTGACCTTTCACATAAAGCTATGTGTTTATTTGATGCACCTTTTAATCATTAATATTCTAAGTTATATAGTTTAGGAATATATATTTATTTTTATATACATTATAGTTGCAAGTGATAGGTGGTAGATCTATGTGATTATTGGATGGTATGGTTTTATTTTTAGCAGGTGAGATGCCCAAAAGGACCCGTGATAGGTGGCTGATTTGTTCAGATAGATGTTGGTGTTTTTCACCTATGATAGGTGGAGGATCTTCTTCATATTGCAGATTTTCCAGGATGGATATGGCTTTGGTCTTTTGCTTGACCTCTAACACTATGTCTAGTGTTGGATGATATGTAGATAGTGGAGCTTCGAGACATATGACATATGTTAGGTCTTTATTCAACAGGATCTAGGAGCAAGATGGAGACATGAGCATGGAGCTTGGTGATGTTGTCACTTATCTCATGAGAGGAGTTGGCTTTATTTCCTTTCAAATGCCTTCAGGTGATGTTCTTGAGCTGAGTGGTATTCTTTTTGTTCTTGGTTTGAGGGAGAACTTTCTTTCAATGTAATGTATGACAAATGTATAGTTTTTTGAGGGACAACAGTTCACCATCAATGATTGTAGTCTAGCTCGTTCGAGGACTTTGGTTAGAGGGGTGAGAGAGGGTGGCCTTTTTAGGTTACTTATTGATCCTGTGGCACTTTTACATTCCAGTGGGAGGCTGGAAGAGCCTTCTAGCTTTGAGGAGACACATGCATGGTGGGATGCCATGAAGATAGGTTCAAAACCTATTATGGATTCAGTGATTGATTCCAAAATTTGAGATGCCATGATTGCATCTTCTGTTGATGGATACAATGATACTTCTACAACTTACAAGATCAATATTTTGTCATAGTGGGAGACTTTGGTGAGTAGAGATGTGATATTTGATGAGGATGCGAGATCTTCTAGTTCACATGATTCTCCTTTAGTAATTGAGGAGAATGTAGAGGCTGTTGTTCTAGAGATTGATACAGAGACTTGAGATTGATGTAGTTAGATGTAAAGGGAGATGTGGTGAGATTGGGTGTGGACATGCCCACACCTTCTACCCTAGCACGCAGGAGGCCAAGATGGCTTACCAAGAAATTACAAGAATGTAGGAGTGACCAGATCTTCCATGAGGGCGAGTATACCTCTTAGGAGATATGCCAGTCATGTTGCATTTTTATCTTCTGTCCATGAGTCTTCTAGTTATTCATTGGACAAGAGGTGTGACACCTTAGTGGAGGATGATGCTGAGATTGACTTCAGGTTTGCAGCTGATAGGAGTATTGTAGAGTAAATGGATAGGGTTGATGGACTCTCTCAGATAGAGGGAGTTGCCAATGGATTCTCTCGCATAGAGGGAGTTTCCCATGATGTTACTCTTGCTTCAGGATTCTCTCAGGATGAGGGAGTTGACCTAGTTCAGGTTGGTTCAATTGTCGGAGGATTTGAGGTACATGAGAGGGATTCTCATGTGGATAGGTTGTTGATGGCCTTGCATGGATTGTTGCCTATACCATGAGCCTTGTATTCCAAGGTTGAGGAGTTGACTTGTGTAGATATCTATCTTTGTGACTTTCATAAATGTCATCCTCTTGTCCTTGTCTTGCATGGAGATGTGATTATCTTTGTAGGACGTCTTGGACAACTAATGATGTGGTGTCCTTTGATTTTGGCCCGTGATCTTGGAGGATTATGGAGTTTGGTAGGTTGCTTTTGTTCTAGGGTTATGTTTCTTCATATTCACAATTGCTCATTATTCTTTGGATCGAGATGTTGTGATAACATGGGTGACAAGGTCTTTATAGGAGAGAGTGGTTGATTCCGAGACCACAACTAGTACATATTTGCAACTGGCAGGTTTGGTGGAGTTGCCATGTGTTGGTGCAAACACTTTCCTTGTAAAGAGGGAGTGTTAGATTTTCGGATTACCTTTAAAAGTGTTTACACCATGTTTGGGGTGCTTGATGAAATTTGGGGTACATGGTGTATGTTCAGTTTCTGGATGCTCTGAGATGGATTGGAACATGGTAGATGGTTCATGATGGATTTGCATGGTGGTGATAGCTTGCTCAATGATTGCTTGACCTTAGTTAGGTGTTGGCTTGGTATTCTTCCCTTAGGCGTTGGAGTTCTCTTGATAGATTGGTGGACACCCTTCATTGTGGTTAGATGGAGAGTTCTCTTGGTTGGAGAACACCCTACTTGGGAGGAGGAGCATTGTGAATCTTGGAGGAGCGTATCATTCCCTAGATAGCACAGGGTTGCTTGGATTCCTGTTTGGAGGCTTTAAGTAGGCTTGGGGATGCTTGGGTCATGACAATGTTCTTGCAGGGGGCAACTGACTTAGTGGAGTACATAGCTTAGGAAGATCAATGGATTCTGTCGAGGTTTGTGACGGAGGGATGTGGACTTTGTGTAGCTACATCATCTTGGATCCCTTACTGTGTATGACATCACCTTGGACCATGACATGTGTACCTTGGAGTGGAGCGCTTCATTTGTGTTGGTCTACAAGTGCTCATTGTAGGTTGTTTGTAAGGGTTTAGGACCACATTGTATTTTTGGTCTTCCTTACCTCTCATATGGATAGAAGAAGGAGAGAGTCCTCATAATGATCACATCACATCATTGTATCTCTTCTCTTTGTACTTTAGCTTCTTGGAGGAAGTCGCTAGGGTTTACTCATGAGCCCTAAGTGTAGTCATGAAGTCTAAAGGAGGCGTCTTCATTTGGAGTTTTCTCTTGTGACTAGGGTTTTCTCTTGTGGAAGAGACATTGGTGATGAGCACTCGTCTTTCTTTCTCATGGATTTTCATTTCTACTTGATCTCTCTCTCTCTCTTTTGAGTTGCGAGGGTTTCTTGGTCTTCTTAGAGTATCTTGGAGCATCTTGAAAGTCTAGGGTTAGGGTTTAACCCCTAGAGGTTTGAGATTAGGGTTTTGTGATAAAACCTTAGGGTATCTTTGGTGGAGAAGAAGAAGAGAAGATGACGTCTTGCTTGGAGGATGTGTTGGGGTGATTCTTGCATATTGGAGCTCCTTGGTTGAGTTGGGGTTTTCATGTTTTCCCTAGCTAGGGTTTTTGGAGAGCTAGTGGACTTGTACTAGCCTTGAGAGAAGGCCATGGTATGTACATGTACTTCATCTTGAGTATATAAATGAATTTTTTAGCTATCCAAAACTTGTGTATTTTCAGTTTTGATTTTCAGCCATATATGTTTTCGTGTATTGTTATTTACAACTGTATATGTCTTGATGATTTGACATAAGTAAAAGGACAATTGTTGAGTGATTTAACATCTTCATTGAGGAATCTAAAGGGCTGTTTTGCTGCTGATATACCTGCTGTTGTACTGCTGTTATAACTGTTGCAAAAGATAATTTTCTGATTTGGTTTATGTTGGATAAGTTACCCTAGAGGTGTTGAAATCTTAGATGGTTAAGCTGATACATGTAGTGTATTTCATTTTAGCATGAACCAAACCATAAACAATGACTGCAGCAACACAATACAATAGCTGCAGTAAACCAAGATCACAAGAAGAATAACTGTGCACAAGAACACAAGAGTTTATCTTGGGAAAACCCTTCTCAACCAAGGGAAAAACCCAACAATCCTTTGCTATACTACCAAGGGAAGATCCACCATTCACCACCAAACCTAGCACACAATAGGGTGCTGCTATGATTGAGAAACCTAGCTCCTAGAGAACTACGAATTGCAGTCCTCATAATTTCAGACCATGCATTAGGCATATGAGAGATATGATCCACAATGGGGATCTATCTCTTATTTATACAAATCCTATGCCGTCAAATAGATGTGTCTATTGGCACTGTTATCGCTTAGTTTGTAGGAAGGGTTTAGGTAGCTTGAGTCAGGGCTTCAAACTGGCGTAACAGGAGCTTCCCCACCCACTGTCACCTCGATGGGGAGCTCTTTCTATTTAGGGTGGCTAATCCCAAGGGAGACGTCCCTAGTAATCTGGAGTTCTGAGAGGGCTTAAAGTTTACAGGATCAAGATAAAGGTTCCCTTTCACAGATTACTGCCAAGAAGGAGATAGTCAAAGAAGATATTCCACTGATAAGGGCACCTGTTTGCGAGACAAGACAAATGAAGCTAAACTGTGCTGTAGTGGTTAGTACTTCAAATATTAATGACTATCTTTAACATATATGAGCATTTAATAGATGTAATTATTGACGAAGTCAATGATTGCAATAAAAGCTTATGTTAATGTCACTTCTTCAATAAATACAAGAGAGATGTAGGCATTCAATGTGTAAAGTCAATTCTTTGTATTATCACAATGCTATAAACATCAAATCTGCTCATATGTAAATAATGTTGCTGCGTCACTATTGCAGAAATAGGGTGACGTCAGCCCTAGTATTAGGTCGATTTTGGAAGGCAAAAAGTGAACGTTTTGCACAATAAGCCAAGGAAAATAATCTATGATTCAATACCAACCAAAATCACAAAGTTTTATACTTAAATGATGGTTAAAAGAGGCTGGACGTCATCAATATTGTTGCTGATATGAAGGTGACGTCAGCCCTAATCCTAGGTTAGTTTGAGAGGCAAAGAGGCGAACGTTTTGCAAATTTAACCAATAAAAAGGATCCACACATCAATGCCAATCAATGGATGACTCAGCCGTAAATTTTAGATCAGCCAAAGTTGAAACACGGCAAGACGTCATCAAGGTTAGGGTTAGAAAAACGCTAGGGTTAGTAATATGTTAGGGTTAGTAGGGTTTCAATTCAAGAAAGTGTGAAAGAGTTGGTTCTAACACAAAAGAAGCTCAACGTTTTAGTGTAGACTAGTGCCTTAGGGTAAATGGAGTCAAGGAGTAAGGCTAATGGCTTGGGAGAATCTAAATCTAAGGACGGGAGAGTTAGGCTTGGTAGTGCTGCAATGGCAGGGCCACCA
>ML786194.1:666942-711898 GCA_009831015.1 Picea engelmannii | reverse complement strand
ACACCAGGGATAATACCCTTCTTTATCAAAAACAAACTACTACAGAGTAATGATAAAATCAATTAAGGAAAGTAGTACAAGACTTACCTTAGTCTGCAATCACGCTCATCTTGCTTTTGGTCTTCCCGAGAAGACTGAGGTAGAGAAGAACTCCTCATCGTTCTTGCTTGCATTCCTTGATTCTTTTGGGGTGGCTAAAGTTGCTTTCCTCTCTTCTCGCATAGTGACAAGGGCTTGAAACCCTGCACATCACTAGCTGCAAATCTAGTCTCCTCACTAGAGCTTGAATAGGATGCACTTATAGCACACACTCAAAAGTCACCCCAAGGATTACTCTTGAAACAAATTTCAGAATTTTTATCTCAAAATAAAAAATTCTTCAAACTCAGATCTCCTTTGATCACTTGTTGTAGTTGCAGATTTACCACACAAACTGCTTCAGAATTTGTTATGAGACTGCTTCAGGACAGCCTTCAATATTTGATAATTTGACAAATGGATGACATCCATTTCTTCATCATTTTCTGATTCTCTGGAAATGAATTAGTACTTGAGACTATTCTTTTCCTTTCAAATGAAACAAGGTACATCTTCTCTATCCGTCTATGATTGTTGTGTCAGGTCAAGATCTTTTATAAACACAATCTTCATTCCTTGACAATGTCTCATATTACTGAATGCTAGTTATGACTCCACATTCACAGTGTTCATAGCTCTTAACCAATCATACTACTTCCAGCAGATGGCTTTTATACTCAGCCTGCATACCTGTCACTTCTGCCTTTTTGGATGGCTGTATATGTAGGTAGTATAGGCTTTAGAGCAGATCTTAAACTCTGCCTTATCATTTTCCAGAAATAACCTTAGGACATGCCTAAACTCTGTCACAAAAACGTCTTTAAATCTGATATAAATTTTGTCTGGAATTGTACCTTAAATCAGTACTTCAATACAGGCCTGAAGCTCGGCCTTATCCTCCTGAGAAAATTTTCTCAGAAAAACTCTTATTCGCTGCCTCAGATGTGTTTCAACAGGTCTGCAATTTTTTTTGTTTTTGGTCTGAGGTTAAGGCCTGAAACTCAGCCTTAAGTCTGTTGTTAAGGGTTGCTGTTAGGCACCTTTTGCGACAGCCCTAAAGATGAAATTCACAGGGTTAAGATCTGGGAAACCTCTAGTTCAGAGGTGAAATTTCTGTTTTGCATTAAAATCTGAGATAGCAATCTTCAGGCAGAAATTTTACTGTCATGACTTTGGCTGGATGGAGGAGTAAATATGAGATCTTCTTTGGAAAAGGGATGTACGATAAATATGGCATTGATGGGCATGATGAAACCTTGCAACCTTGTATAAGTTTTTTTTTTTTTTTTGTAAATAAAAGAAGAACCTTGTATTATATCACGAGTGTACGACTGTGTTCCATTTGGCAGCCACCTGCTCCGCCACATAAGGTAAACCAGAACAGGTGGCTCCAAGCGGTGATATGTCTATCATGGCTGAGATTCAGTTTACAAAAATTGAGCAAAAAGCTGAAAATTGCAATAGGAACTTTGTTCCCACAACTAGCCTAGGGCAGGCTTCATTCAGAGCCACCATTACTAAGAGGGTTGCACAACTATGAAAAAGAGTGAGAATACACTGTTCTTTCTAAAAACTGAAATTGACAAGAACCAGAGTTTGGGGTGGGCCGCGTCAAGCCATTGAGGAACCTGGATGTCCATGGGAGGTGTAGACCGGGACAAACTTCTGCTTGCAACTTGCAAGTGGGGCAGCGTGCTTGTGGTGGGGCGTCTGAGAACGCCTGAAACAACAGATCTAGTCACTGGTGGATTGTCCTTTGGCCATGCACCTGCTCGTCCTGCCGCTGCCGGATGTCGAATAGGAGCTCAAGATGCTCCGCTGCCAGATGAAAGGTGCAGTGTGAGCCCTCCTTTCCACCGTCTGTGCCTGGTGTCTTCAGCTGTGATTGGGTTCTCCCCTCTTTCTGTCAGTTGCCAGCTTGGAGGGATTTCCTCCTCCACAATGCATCCTCCTTCCCACCAGCGAGGCTGAAAGTCTTGGGAGACAGAAGGACTTGGGGGGCATGCCCTGGAAGGTGACCCTTTCTCTTTCACTAGGCTCGGGCCTGGTTGCAAAGCTGAAGGTGGCTTTGCGTCTACCAACTTCGGGCCAGGATACTGAATGGAAGGTGGTGTCTCCTTTTTGACCATGTCAAGGATGGCCGGAATGTGTTGGGGTGGCGGTGGAGAATGCACAGTGGGGGACGGGGTCTTTGTTTTGGGTATGCGAAGGGAAGTCTGAGTTTGAGTCTGGGGCAAGGTAGGCGAAGTCTCCATTTTTGGAGTACATAGGGTGGACTGAGTGCTTCTGGTGGGTCTGTGGGGGTGGCTGAAATGGGCAATCAGGGCTCGCTGAGAGGCTGTGAGCCAGTTGTCTCGGGTGATGGCGTTCTTGTTCCTAGTGGCCCGCCTAGGCTTGCCTCGTTCCCAGGGCATGGTGGAGAGAACCAGGGGGTGGGGGAGATGCAAGGGGGCCGTGGGCGGGGGATGATGGTCGGGGAGTCTCGGATGTTGCACAGAGTGCAATCGAAGAGGCCAGGAGGGTCGAGTAGCACTATGCAGAGGTGGTAGCATACAACGGACAGGCAAAAATGAGCGCCTTGGTCGTTTTTATCGCCGCTGGGAGCCATTGATGCCCCTCCCATCGCCATTGAAGGCTGACGGGATTGGTTCAGGCGCCTGGTACCAGTGGCCTGATTGGATCGCTCGTCTGAGAGCTCCTCCAGGCGCACTGAGTTAACGTCCATTATGGTGAAACCGTGAACACCATGGGGAGTTAAAACTTCGAGGGTGGTGGCTTGGGACATTAACTCCCCCCACCATCTGTCCCTACCACCTCTCCCCTTCCTCTTGCCAAGTGTCACCCCATCCGGGTGAAACCTTGTATAAGTTGATGACACCAGTGATACAAAATAAGTTGATGAAACTAACTGATACAAAATAACTTGATGTAGCCTTGTATTGGCAATTGGTTGGTGGACTGATAGACTTGGCCAAATACTAGACCTGATATTTGCTATGTGGTTAGTATTGTGTCCATATTTATGAATTCTCTGAAGCGTACTCATTGGAATGGAACAAAAATAATATGAAGATATTTGAATGTTACAATGCATTTTGGAATTGAGTACAAATTAAGAATTGTTGACTTCAATCTGATCAATCATCAAATACAGAGTTTCTGATCGGGGAGGATCGATAAATGACAGGAAGTTCACTTCAGGATATGCTTTTAGCATGGGCATAGGTACTGGGGTGTTTTCCTGGACCAGTAAGAGAAAACCAACTATTGTGATCTCATCAACAGAGGGTGAATTTAGGGACGCTGGAATGCTACTTGTGGAGCAGTTTGTCTAGGAAGAATACTAATGATTTTCAGCTGTGCCAGGTGAATCCAATGCAAGTTTTCTGCGATGATCAAAGTGTGATTAAGCTGGCTGAAAATCCAGTCTACCATGCTTGTACTAAGCATACTGATATCCATTGAGTCTTGACACTTCATCAGAGAAAAGAGACATGATGGAGAAGTTGTGTTCATATATTTTTCAACTCAGGACCAAGAATTGATATATTCACTAAGTCTTTATGTACTGAAAAAATTGTGAAGTTCAGATTTAGGTTCGTGGTCTCTCCCAATATGACCATTATAGTGGGGTGTTAGAAATAATGGTCATGGGGTCAATAATTGTTGTTGGTTAGTCCTAGAGCTACATTTTAGATTTAACAATCTCAAATGTTCCAAAGTTCTAGTATAGTAAAACCAAAATGCAAGTGTGTGTACTTGTAAGGAGCATTTGGAAGTTGTTTGGATTTGCTCGAAGTGGCACCACATCTTGTCATAAGAGAATATTATGGTTAGAGGGTCAGTACTAAATTTAGAGAAGGAATATCGTTGGTGTCACTCATAGCCATGTATTATAAATACTACATCTTTGTAATGAAATCTCCATGGGAGTTTATGGAATGTGAGTTTCCCTAAAGGGAGTGTGCACACACACACACATATCTGCTGTTTCCTTGTTTAGGACAATTTTGAAGGTGTCATTTCTGAAACGCGTACCCCTTTCAGAAACATAAACCATTTCCAAGTTTCAGGTAACTTAGTTGTAGAGGAAAGTAAAATGCAAGGTGAGTCAGTAATTCAACTTTATAAGCACGATATATTTGGAATTCAAGGGATAATCCAAAAGGAATTTATAGATATATTTGCTTATTACCTTTAAAATCGGAATACTTTTGGGATTATTTATGCAAACCGACTAATAACATGGAACAATGGGTTTTAAATTTTGATTACTGGACTTTGTGTCTTACATGTTTCATTTCTTAGTGTAAAATATTCTATGAAATAGGAATTAAAACTCTTAAAATTACAGTCTATAGCTGGTTTTTTATTTGATAGAAATTTGGAGTTCAAGTTTGTTTTTAAACATGTTTAAATTTACTCATTTTATTTTAGAATAAAATTGCAATGTCATTTGTATTGGCTTGAAATGAACTTTTTGTTGTTTTTAAGTAACAATTTGCAAGAGAGGGTAACAGTTATTTTATTCTTTCTAATGCCCCAATCTTTTGCAGCTATCTCACTTATTGTTTTGGCAAGGCAGCTTCAAGTTTTTTCTTTGGTAAGCTTCTCCGTGTTTTTCAAAATACTGCATATCCTTTTGACATGTTAATTACTGTTTGACTTATTACTCTTAAGTCTTAATATCATTGTTGTATCTGATGTTTAATATCTTCCAATTGCACTTTTAGAAGGGCTGAAGATGTATAATATGTTTTGATGTGCTAATGAATCTAAAGTATGTCAAATACAGAACTCGTCTTCATTGGTTATTTATTATAGTTTGACCTTCTAATTCCAAATGCCATCTTATTTGTCAAAAGTTGAAACAAAAGGTCGGTGTGGAAGAATGATAAGAAACAATGCACGACTCTTATATCCTTTAAAGGTTGATGATCTTAGTTCATATATCTTTTATTAGAATGATAGTGTTAGTTATTATATCCTTTAAAAAGTTGCATTTTATGTCTGACTTTAGCTTTCGATCTATGTGTCAGAATCTATTGCATTATGTCATATGAAACTTTATTATCTAGTACTTACACTTAATAAATCCAATAATATGACCATTAGAGTATGTTAACTCTATCACCCTCCCTTAATGGTCATATCTAAAACAAATTCCTGTGCCTAAAAATCACAAACTTATCTGCCTAAAAATCACAAATTTATCTGCACCAAGAGCATCAAAGAAGATGTCTGCAGCCTGCCCATGAGTTGTGCAATGATGCAACTCAAAATCGTCACTCTCAATCATTCACTGAACGTGATGATGATGAATATCAAAATGCTGGAAATTCTCCATTCTGTTGTCCATTACCTCACATTTTGATGTCTTCTGCAAGCACCACATGCACCTCTCATTTGCACTCCAAAAATCATCTTTTGATCCTGCCACAAAGTGAGAGAAAGTTGACTACATGAGATGTATTTGATGCAGGATATGCCAAGGCAACAACCACCTATTTGTTCACTGACTCATTAGTGAGATTAGAGCCAATGTTGGCTGAAAATTTCAGCTACCTACCACAGATATAGAAGCTGATTTGAACTCCAAGAAGCGACTCTTTTTTTCTTCTAGGTAGCACAGTAGGTAAGTAATAAAGAACCAGGCCTTTGGAGCCTGCCTTAACGTGCAAAGAGCCATGCCCACAAGAATACCCACATGTAAATTGCATCCTTTGTGGCTTATTTTTACACATACCTCCTTTTACATACAACCTGCAGATCCATTAGCCATATTACATTGCCATGGCAAGCACTATCCCGTATGTCCAATTTTGCTGCAGGAGCAACTTTTTCTTCAATCCCCAAGACAACTTTCTTCCACTCATCTCTGCGTTTTTCATGATCCGGGGCTCAAAAGAGTTTACAGCAACAACCAATGAAGGAAGTATTATCACACGATTTGTACTTGTTCCGAGCCCAAGACAAGTACCTCAAATCTTGCGTAACTACATGAAATCCTACCTTAGTAAGAGATCCCCATGTTTTAGTGATGGAGAGAGATCCAGCACAAGGGAGGTGTCCCCGGTAACCTCAAGGGATCAAAGTAGCAGATAATGTAGCTAAGCCTACCGCCCCCTCTCTTGGTTACCTAAGTCAATTTCTATGTCTGTGAAATGGAGGAGATGGGAAGTATTCGGGTACCTGCCTGGAACAAGAACAATTACAGCATATATATAGTGATTTCCAAGTACCAGTATGCAATATAAATCTCAAGAGACAATAGACAATGAAAATTAATCAACGCTAGTACAAAATTGCGGCAAGATAACAGTTTACAACAGAAAAATGATTTTGTAACAGCAGCAAGCTAGAGAGATCAGAATTGGGTGAAATGACAAGGAAAATTTAGCATACATTCAGTAGATCAATATCCAAGTATCCCAAACAATTTCTGAATATGTTAGCTAGTTGTTAGAGTGAAGTATGCAGCAAAATGAAGCAAATTAGAAGGCTGTAGCAAAGATTTGCAACAGCAGCACTAAAATTAGTAGATTAGGCTAAGTTAAAGTTAGATGAAGTTAGTGGAAGCCTTAGAATTTTAGAAAGTAAGATTTGAGAGTTGTTTGATCAAATTCCTTCACAAGAGCAATTAAACTAGTGCCTTTTGGGCTATGGAGTCTTTTATAACAACAATGCAATATGTTTGGAGAATGATGATAGTAATATCTAAGAGATAGGGCTTGAAAGTTAGGGTGCTGGCACATTAGGGCCCTCGATTTCAAACCTTGAAAAGAAGTTGCTAGAGAGCAAGCACTTTTGGGCCCTAGAAACTCTTTCTTCCTTCTTAGATTCTTTGATTATGTCAACAACAAGACTCTAGAGTGACAGTCCTAAAGTGCTAGCACTTTAGGGCTTTAGGAGCTCAGTCTATGTAGGATTTCCTTTACTAATTTATGGATGGAAAATCCTTTTGAGAGGAGGAAGCACTTATGCTCCTCTCCTAGGGTTTAAACAAGCAATATACCTTCAATATGAACAAGTAAAATTCACCATAAACATTCAATACATGAAATGAAATTGCAGATTTTACTTACTTCACCAAGATTAACCAAGCAAAAACCCTAATTTGCAGAAAATTCCACCAGAATCAGCAAGATAACATCTAAAACTTGCCCTCCAAACCCTAGCACATGAATAAAAAGAACCAATGTTGCCAAACAGGGTGAAAATTTCAGTCCAAGTTCTCGTGTGAGAGGAAAATGTTATGATAAAATGAAATGGCCAGGTCTCTTATTTATGTGAGACCTTGCAACGTGATTTGTCCACTTTAAAATGTCAATGTAAAATTATAAAAGGGATGACCTCAACAAATTTCCCTTACAAATTACAAAAAATATTTTTTTACACAAAATAAGCCCTAGAAAGGTGACGTCATCCCTTCTTAGGGTGGTGTCGATCTCCAAGGGTGGATCGTTGGGCTAGAGATGTGCAACGTGGGGCCTCCGAAGGCGATACATCATGCCAGCATGTGCCAAAATGCCATGTCGAGTGTCCAACCATCACTTCCATCAAACCCTATCCCTTTGGATGACATCATGGGCTAGTAGAATGATGTCTAGGCCTCCAAAGGCCATCGTCCAAGTGGAGAGAGGTGGAATCTCAACGTCTAGTCATGCTAGAGTGTCTCCAAAGGCAACGATCTCCTTCTTCAAGGTGCAAACACTCATCACAAAATTGCCCTAGACGTGGGGTCTAGCATCCATCCTTGGGCTCCAGATCCCTCATGAAGGTCTGAACTGAGTCATCTCCTCACGAATACGTGTTCCCCCGGCAAGGTCCTGTAAAGACAAACATATGCGCCCTCCAAGGGTCCACAAGTCATAAGAATCATGCCAAGTAAGCCATCTCTAATACAAGAATCACCCAAACATGTGCATCAAACCCCCCTTTTATAATTAAACAAATGCTCAAAGACCTTATAAGTTTTGCCTAATTTAGGTATGGGAGGGGTGTCATGGTGCCCTATTGGGTAAGCCAATCTCCAAGTCAAGGGACGTTTCCCAAGAAGAACCTATCTAAGTCATGTAGTGAGTGTGAGGTGGATTTGGGAAAGACTTCTAGGTATGGGGTCCTTGACATACAAGGGTTCATATTGTCTCATTTATGGGTTCCTTTGTAGAGGGTGTGCTGCATCCTTCGTTTTCAATGCAACCTTTTTCCAAACCCTTTGCCTTTTAATTTAGTAGAGTTCGAACATTAGGTAATATATGCAAGGGAAAGTAAAGAGTATCGCAATGCCACTTGAAGCTAGGATACATTGAGTGCCATGTACAATTGAAAGTAAAAGACACCACAATGCACCCCCTCGATAAGAGGGACATTTATTAATTATGTGATTTACTTTGCAGGTCCTTTATTTTTTTGGAAAAGCATTTCATTGTTCCCAGGACCTAAGGGCGAGCATCTAGAAGGATAATGATTGGCTTTTATCTTTTGCTAGCTACAATACCTTTGGGCCTTCAACCTGTTCTTCCCATGAAATGAGGTACAATCCCTTCTTGGGTCAATGAACCCGAAGACCCAAAAGATCACGAAGCGGAAGGGTAGAATGATGGAAGGTGGTAAGTATGGATGGGAATGATACGTTGACCCTTCAAAGAACCATCCAGTAGCAACCCTTTTTGCGAGGGTGACCTACTTACTAGGAGACCATGTGACTCACCAAGGTGAAATTGGGCAAAACTTATAGATTCCAAGTAAACGTTCTATAATCAAGAAAGAATTTTTTGCAACATGCTCAAATGATTCAAATATTAAAATGACACTTACCATGATACCAGACTTGTTACCTCATGCACCTAGACCTGTTGTCTTCTTGGACCTAGCCGATGTGTGGATACTGCTTTGCTGTTGGTGATGAACGATGAGGCACTCATGAAAAAGAGAGGCGCTCATGAAAAAGAGGGGCTCTTCGGGCTCTGCTAGACAGTCTGGCTCTTGACACTCCATGTCTGCTACTTGTGGGCCTCGAGACATAAACTCCTTAGTTACCCCTGGCCTGGGGGGGGGTAATAGGAAGGTATACCAATTATACACTTAGCCTACCTCTTTTTTCCAGTCTTCCACTTCATTGCTTTACCATCTGAATCAATGTAGATTTTAACTTTGTACAATTATTTACTGCAAACAGATTTTCAATAAAAGAACAAAAAAGATACAATGACAAATACACACATGACGCAGATAGTTTTTCCCAGGAAACCCAAATTGAGAAAACCAACATATTCTATATTCATTCATCTCATTCATTGTTTACAATACAATATACATATAGGATCCTGTAGCATCCAAAACCCTAATCCAATAACTCGGATTAGTGAACAACCCTAATTCCTTAACTGGAAATAGAAAATCATCGGCGAAAACCATGTGTCGAAAAACCGCCCAAAAATGGATGCAAAAAAACCGCCATGTGACACCCTGAGAAAGGGGGTGCTTCGCACCCCTCTAACCCCTCGGAGGGGAGGCCTAGTGGCCCCCCCTCTTACCCCCCTGTGCGCTCAGTGCAACGTAGACACTAGTTCTAACCATGCAAAGAATATAACACATACCCAACAATCAACACCAAAGCGTGCTTCTCCTGAAGCGTTACCATAATTTCCAACCTCTTGTGCAACCCGCACATCAAACCCCGATGACGGCCCATGACCCTGCACCTGTTCTTCTTGCAGATCAATTGATATGCTAGCTTCAAACCAGCGATTGTCATACATTTCCATGCCCAAAATAACTTGATTCAAATTCTGAATTCTCATCTATAAACACATTCTAGCTAACAACACAATTTGTGTAAGGATCCAAAAGTCTATGCGCCTTTGCTTTTTCAGAATAGCCAACAAACAACAATGTTCTACACCTTGTCACCAGGCATCTAATTGACATCTCTCTTCTTCTGAACTACCATATAAGCAATAGAACCAAAGATGTTGAAGTTTCTTACCTTTGGTTTCCTCTTGGACCATGCCTTCTCAGGTGCGACTCCTATCAATTCTTTAGCGGGACTACTATTTGACAAATACATTGTTGTTTGCGTGTGCACTGCTTCTGGCTTGTATCCATATGGAAGTGGCTTTCCTTGCAACATACTCTGCCATTTTTAACCAATTTGCGTCTTCTTTCAACACCTATTATTTGTCTTTGGATTCCTTCTATAGATTATTCCTCTCCGTTATCTGTTCAGACTCCAGAGAATATTTATTCTGCTAGATTCATCTCAACTACAGCCCTATATTTATTAAATACATCTAATGCATTTGATGTTTCCTTAAAACATTTTCTGCAAAAAATCATCCACAAAAAGTATAAAATACTTAGCAGCCACCAATGATGGTGTATTCTTTGTATGTGAAATAATAATAATAATCTAATTTTAAGGTCACAGCCTAGCCAGACACCAAGGTGCCTATACCTTTGATGTCAAAGCAGACTGTTATGAGAATGAACACTGGGCACCACCATGTATGAATCAGTCACTGGCACATCTTGCGACTCTCTCACTACCACACCTTGAAAGTTGTTTAGTCCATTCTTCTCCACTCCCGAAGCAGTAATTCTTCCGCTGTATTTTTCCTTTGCCAGGCATTTTCCTGCTTGTAAGAAGACTTAAGTATGCAGACTTTGTCCTTAATCTGGTTTACAAAAGCAATTTTTATCTAATTAGAAACATGAAGAATATTTTTTAATATAAACTTATAACCACTTGTCAATTTCAACTGTACATCCCCACGCCTTCAACCACAAGGAACCTCCCAGCACCCAAAACAAATGTCTTTGTCCTAGACCCTCCTTCCATGAAAGAAACAAACCAGTCCTTCCTATTTGTTATGTGCATTGAGATTCTAAAATCAAAATACTGACCATTCACCTCAAGCCCAAAAACATTTTCTTGCTTCCACTTATTGTATTCCCGATGATTGAACTTCTGAGAATCTGATGCTATTTAAAATCATAGGCTCATCATTTAAAAAAATACAAATACTCCTAAAAGAAAAATCTTATTCCAAAAACAAACTTTAAAGCCTCAACCCCAAAACAAGTGAGTTATAATCAAAACTCACTTCCTGTATGTCTTCTCTCCCACCTGGAAAACACCTTCCAGCAAACAAGAAATGTAACCTAATTACACTATGGTTGCCTCCTAGAGCGTATCTCTTAGCACTGTGGCTGCTTCCTGGAGCATACATCTCACCGCTGGAAAGATACATTTCCCTGCTACAATGTAGCTGCTGTCGACATTCCATGGAAAAATCACCTCTTTATTGTCCTTACCCCTCTTCTTTTCCCTCACAGATTTTAACTCAGTTTTATGGCCAACTCCAAGCAACGTGCATCTCAGATCTGCTTCTCATGGTCCTCATCCATGTCTCATAGCACAATTATAGATTTGAAATATTTTTCCTGTTACAGACTGCTAATCTGTCTGCCCACGCTGTTTTTTAACACTTCCAAGTTCCAACAATGCCTACACATGATGAAATTCAGCAAATATCTTGCCAGATGATTGGGTCTCCTTGTAACTCCACATGCCAACAAAATCCATGCTGCCCACGTGTCACCCCACATGAATTTTTTCTGCCTACTGTTCAATCCGTTACTTACTCAACAACACTCTACTCTGCCCAATGATGCCCAATATGACTTAATGTCTAACCTGTCTGGTGTTTCACCTGCTGGCATGATTCTTGCTGCCCTATAATTTTTTTATGATATTTTCAACTGCCTTGAAACTGCTTAGCACCTGTTGTGCCCACACAACTGATGTTGTCTCCTGAGCCTTGTTTATGATGCACACAATGATTTTAGAATTGTTATGCCTTTTACGGCCGCACACTTGTCAACACCTTTTAAAAAAAATATGTCTTATTAACTAGTAGTTATTTACAAAACTAAAAATAAAAGTGGAAGGGTATATACAGTGAAGTCTTATATCCTCTTCCTCGGCGCTACTTGTTGATGTGTGTAGCATCAGACAGGTGCTTCCACATCGGTTTTGTGCCTATGGAAGTCATCCTTAATGCCTCTCAGGACTTAGGAGATTCACTTTAATAAAGTGATTATTTAAGTGAATGTACTTTTGTAATCAATGTGAGTTTAATTTAATTAAATGTCTAAGTATTTGCCATTAGTGAATTAAATTAAATCCTAGCCATTAGATCTAAAGTGAAGGTGAGATTTAATCTCAGCCCTTGATCACTTTGGAGATCTAGGGTTTTGGATTTAGGGTAAACTCAAGATTATAAAAGGCAGCCTATGTGAGAGGAGGAGACACACACAGAATGAGTGAGTGAGATCTCATTGATTGGGTGGAGAAGGACTTTCATTCAAGTGTGCAGGGGCAAGGGCCGAGGAAAGGAGCAAGTGGAAGCAAAGGAATAGTAGCCAGGTGTGTTAGGCTAGGCTATTTTGCAGCATTGTATTTTCCTCAAGTGGGCCATATCCCAGGACGGGAGCACGCGATTTTATTTAATAAAATCAATAAGGTACTGGTTTTCCCTTGGGGGTTTTTCCAAGGGTATTTTACCCAGAAATTACATGTGTACTTTGTGTATGGTTTCCTTATTTATGCTTCCATTGTAATGTTCTGTTAATAACTCAGCCGTGCTTTTATTCAGTTAAATTTGCTTAGTAAATTTATTTAAGCAAGGGTTTGCTAGAAATTGACTGCTGGGTGCTGGGTTAAGGAGAAAATTTAACTTGGTATCAAAGCACGATCTCTGAAGGAGGAACCATGGTACACAAATCGTAATTTACAGCGCAAAGATTTTTTTTAAATTTTTGTAGGTTTGTAAGGGTAAAATGATAAAAAAAAAAGAAAAAAAAAGAAGGTACAACCGCCGCCATAAGATCACACAGATTGATTGAGAAGATCCACCGTACGCTGTAGATCTGAATCTTCCACAGTCTAAGATCGAGTAGAAGATCCACGCGTGGTGCAGGGGTTGATGCTAAAGGACAGTCTCAGGCGTGAGGTTGAGCAACAGTTGGCTAGAAAGAGAACAAGCGGAGTACTGCAGGGAGAAGGACGACCAAAGGCCGTGGCTGCTGGGTAGAGAACCCACCACAAGAAAGGAGGAGATCGTTGATAGAGGTCTGTTGCAAAGTCCGTGGAGCAGTGTGCAAAGGAGCTGGGTGTGGAGAAAAGGCAACGAGTGGCAGGAGGAGCTGTCGGTGTTGGACGAAGTGCAGTAGAGGAAAGGACAATCGCGGGATGAGGAGTGAAGGTGCTATGTGGGGCGGGCTGCCGTAGGCATGGCCAACAATCGCCAACTAGCTAGTAGGGTCAGTCGCCAGCACAGCCTGTCAGCCGGGTCGACTGCTAGCTAGCAGCTGCCAGCACAGTCATCGGTCAGGAAAGGGGCATGGGTAGACACCGTCTCCAGAAGCAGCAACAGGCCGCAAAAGTAGTTGGGTAGCCCAGAAGGGTTCTGACAACCTAGAGAAGCTGTCGGGCAACGAGAAAAAGGCCCGGAAAGTAGTCGGGCAGACCGCAGGAAGCCCTGGGTAGCAGTAGAAGGCTACGAGCAACCTCCGACAACTTCGGGTAGGAGTCCGGGTAGCGGGCAACAGGTCCGGGCAGTGGGTCTTGGGTAGGGATCCAAGCATCTAAAGATCATCTTTAGTTTTCGTGCTTGAAGGACTAGGCACATATTTTTCAACAGATTGTGTTTTCGACAGTATATTTTTGATTTGTTGATGGACATAGCAGGTTTAAGGTTTGAGGACAGGTTTGATGGTGCATCGAACTTCGTGCCTTGGACAATGAGGGTCACACTAGTTCTCATGGAGAACAGGTTGTGGGATTTTTCTAACTCAAAGGTAACCCCACCGACTGATCCGAAGGGCTTGGCCGCCCATGAGTTGAAGGACGTGAAAGCCAAGAGGATCATCTTAGATGCGGTGAAGGATTATTTGATCCCTCACATATCTGAGAAGAATTTAGCTAGGGATAGTTTGTAGCTCTAACCAATCTCTTTCAAAGCAAAATTACAAACATGAAGATGGTGCTGAGGGAGAAGCTCAGAGACACTAAGATGACCAAGTTAGATACAGTGACAAGTTATCTCACCAAGATCACTCAGGTACGTGATCAATTGACAGTTTTTGGGGAAGTCGTGTCAGACGAGGAGTTGGTGAGGATGGCCCTGAATGGTTTTTCTAATCCATGGTCCCCATTCATCAAGGGCATCGTTGCACGAGAGAAACTTCCATATTTTGACAAGCTATGGGATGATTTCATCTAGGAGGAGATTTGGGAGGAATCTCTAGCAGGACAACAAGTTGGTGATGATGAGGATCTGGTCCTCACTAGCCAGGCAAGGAGGAGTAGGGGGAATACATGTGGAGATTCAAGTCCACAGGCTGGAAAGAAGAAGGATCTGAGGAAAGTGAAATGATTTTCATGCCATAAGAGTGGCCACTATGCTTCACAATGTCCGAACAAGAAGAAAGTAAAGAGTGAGTCTCATTAGGTAGCAACATCTGTAGAAGCTTAAGTCAAGGAGTTTGTAGAGAAGTTCGAGAAGGATTTCTCGTTAATCTCTTGTTTTTCTGGCACAAATTCCGGTAGTGCCTGGTTCGTGGATAGTGGGGTTTCTCGTCACATGACATGGACACATGAGTTGTTCACTAGTTGGTCAGAGACAGACTCAGATCTGCATGTGGAGCTTCGCACTCATGCCAAGTGTGGTGTAGAAGGAGTTGGGATAGTGAGGTTCCAGCTGGAGTCAGAAGGTTTTCTGGAGGTGGCAGATGTGTTGTATGTCCGAAAGCTAAGGACGAATTTGCTCTTAGTCTCAGCTCTAGAGGACAATGGTTGTGCAGTCTTGTTCTAGAAAGGACAAGTGTTCATGCATTCAGAGGGATCTAGCCCTGACATAACGGTGAGCATTGGTGTTAGAGAGGGCTGGGTATACAGGTTGTAGGGCCAGCCTGTAAGAGGATCCGAGGGGATCTTGGATCATAGATTGATGTTAATGATAGAGGATGAGGAGCGGGAGGCTTCGAAGGGTGAGCAGTCAAAGGTGATAAGAGTTCACTGACTTCTAGTGTGGGGAGTCAACCTTTAAAGGGGAATAGGGAGTTAGCCCCTTCTAGTCATGTCAGGAGACTGAGTTGGTACGAGATGACATTGATGGATGCTCAGGAGTAGGAGGCTCCTAGCAGCACATTGAGGGAGAGCAAGCCTTTGACGAAGTTTCAAAACTTCGTAGCATTGATATGTAGCGTCATTGATTCCATGACTTCCAGTATTCAGGGAGTAGCCGACCAACAGGGTTGGTGGGATGCCAATGAACATGATGATGTGTGCGACATTGTGCCAGGGTCGGAGGAAGAACCAATTCCAGGTGGGTCTTCAAGAAGGGGGTCTTCGAGAAGTACCTTCCTCTCTAAGAGGGCATGTTGATGTATGTAGCATCGGATAGGTACTTCGACATCGGTTTTGTGTCTAACATGTGGAAGTCGTCCTTAATGCCTCTTAGGACTTAGGAGATTCACTTTAATAAAGTGTATTTTTTTGGTTTGTTAGAAATGTGCCCCTAACCTGTTGGGTTGACTTTTTTTACCATTGACTAAGAAATCACAACCCAGGGGCATCTAAGCCGTCAAAATCACCTGGGGATTGCACTCAGCCTGGGCCGCACCAACCCTTAACATGGATGGATTTTTGGGTGTCTCCTCCTGACTAAACTCACCGTAAGGGTATTGAACTCGGGTCGCCTAGCAAACAAAACCCACACCTTCACCGATTGAGCTAGCCGAAATTGACTTAATAAAGTGTTTATTAAAGTGAATATACTTTTGTAATTAATGCGAGTTTAATTTAATTAAATACCTAAGTATTTGGCATTAGTGAATTAAATTAAATCCTAGCCATTAGATCTAAAGTGAAGGTGAGATTTAATCTCAACCCTTGATCACTTTGGAGATCTAGGGTTTTGGATTTAGGGTAAACTCAAGATTATAAAAGGAAGCCTATGTGAGAGGAGACACACACAGAATAAGTGAGTGAGATCTCATTTATTGGGTGGAGGACTTTCATCCAAGTGTGCAAGGGCAAGGGCCGAGGAAAGGAGCAAAGCGACAACGAAGGAATGGCAACCAAGTGTGTTAGGCTAGGCTATTTTGTCGCATTGTATTTTCCTTAGGTGGGCCATTATCTCAGGATGGGAGCCCAAGATTTTATTTAATAAAATCAACAAGGTACTGGTTTTCCCTTAGGGGTTTTTCCAGGGGTATTTTACCTAGAAATTACATGTGTACTTTGTGTATGGTTTCCTTATTTATGCTTTTGCTGCAATGTTCCGTTAATAACTCAACCATGCTTTTATTTAGTTAAATCTACTTAATAAATTTATTGAAGCAAGGGTTTCCTAGGAATTAATTGTCTAATGCTGGGTTAAGGAGAAAATTTAACACTACTAAAGTAAAAATAGAGTTAGAATAAGCCAGGGCATCTAAATTTTTTGCATCCTTAATCATAAGGTAACCTTTGGTGGACACTTATGAACATACTACATACCTCTTCTTGCCAAGAGCAACAAAAACATTGGACTACACTAACCTCTTCAGAAAAAAGATACTCGAACCATAGCTTTCAAATTGTAAACAATGCACTAATTCTTAGGCATATCTCAGATGCCGGTGGAGGGATAAAGTATGGATTGGTAGTTGCCAAATAATACTACTCACAATGATGTTATCCTTGAAACAAACTGAGTGCCGATCCTGAGCATACTTCCAACAACTTCTAACAAACTTGTTGTCCCTTATGATGTGCTTTAGTGTCTTTGGTTGGCTGCAAACTAGACAAAGACGATCCATCAATGCACTTTTAGATAGGCGGGCTTTTTGATGGCAGACCTTGGTAGACAACAATCCAAGCAAAAACCCGAATTTTATAATTAACGTGAAGCAACCCAACACTGTGCAGCCAACAAATCCACTTATCCTCCAAATCATAAGAGATCCATCTAGCATTGAATACAAAAGACAAAGGATGCTTTTGGTGCAAGAGAGACTAACATTCAATACAAGAGATGAAGGATGCTTTGGGTGTGTTACCACACAAACCAACTCCTTTCCTCAAAATCCCAAAGATGGGTGCTAGCCTTGTGGAACTAGGAGGCTGGCCACTGTCAGCTCGCCAACTCTCCTCTGCATTTTGGGCTAAGGTAAATGGAATCCTAACCAACGGGGGCTTCCCTATGGATTACTAAGATTAATGTGTGTAGTGGATAGTGGGAGTACAAGAAAGCTTAGCAACATAAATATAGATGAATCAACCTCACATTGAACATTCCAGCTAATCTCTATTCACATCGGTCTTTCACAGTTTCTTCTTAAAATTTGTACAATTGCTTCATATCATTGGCAAGGCGGTTGCATTTTTTTTAAAGTCGATCCACCTATGGTTTCACTATTTTTATAAGTGCGCCCCCATATGGTCAATGGCTTCCTTTTTTTTTCATAAAATAAGGTGGGGCAGGGTAACATGAGTTGGCGGCTCCCTTGATTATGCCCATGCACCCATGAACTCAAACCTTGCTCTTCGACTTAGGTGTAGTTTTAAGATTTTATAAATTCCTTTTGATTTTAGAAGGGGGCTGCCCCTCCTTGTGTGATGTCACCTTCCACTTTCCTTATGTGATGTCACTTTCCACTTTTCTTAACAAGTGCCTTTCCACTTTAACATGTCCAAATAATATACATGGTCTAAATAAAAGGAACTTGGCCATAGAATGATGACTTTCACTTTTTGTAATCATTTGAATGTATGGTAAGTAAAGGGGGTGGCCCCTTACCTTTTGTGAGCTCCAATACAACGACCTTGCCATACTCTTCACCCTTTAGGACTATGCTTTAATAGTTGCTTAGGCTAGTGAATAATGCTAGAGGGAGGACTTTATTAAGGCCCTTTCACTTTATTGATCCATAAAAAAATTTATTTTGTGGGTTTCTCCTTTGTCGCTTAAAGAGGGTGGCCCCTTTTTTAACCTTGCTTCTTTGTATAACAGTTAAAATGTTAAAAGGATGGTGGTCCCTTTGTAACACATTTACCGCTATGTAGACCACTTCCATGCCAATGGATAACACTAAGGAGCAAACACCATTATATCAACATCCTCCATATTAATCATGCATTGAACCATGAAGCACAATCAACTAGTGAGTTGTAGTACATAGCATCAGGGAAGATACCATTACCATCTAGAAGCCTTCACCATCTAAGTACCAAGGAGTACATCAAACGATCATGAATAATGCAACACCAACTCAACCAAGACATCCACTAAGAGCATCACAACAATCCTCATCATCCAACCTGTAACACCCTTTGCACTGAAAAATGAAGTACCGTGCCCAAGCAAAATGTATCTCAAGGCCATTATCATCCATGTTAGTTATCCCTGAAAAATCTGTCATGTGATGAGAATCACGATTTACTATTCCTGTGATGTGAGGGATAACAGGGTGCAAGAGAGAGTATAGCTTTTTAGTGTCATACTGATGAATGTGCTTCTTGAATTTTCCTTCCCAATATTGCCATAGAGGTCCCTGCAAGTTGGTATTTAACTTGTACAACTCTTCAGAAGGAATCAACTACGTGATATCTTTGATAGCTGACTAGGGAAAATTTATTGGCTGAATTTTGCCCTTTGGCTTTTCATTTTTTTCCAAAAACGATACACCAACTTCAATTTTTTTCCTAAATGATTTGCCCGAATTCTAAAGGATAAAATTATTTTACTTGAAAAATTGCAAAAGTTCTCTAGAAACTATATAAAATCCTTGGAAATTTGAATATTTTTACAAATAATATCACCAAATATTTTGTAGTTGGCATTTTAAGAATTATAAGATTTGTTAAGATCTTTACACTTTAAGATAAGTATAGATTCTTAAAATTTTCCCTATAACCATATTTTCAGACAACATCAAGGCCCTTCAATGAGCTAGCAATCTTTAATCCATCCAATCCTTGGTTTCAAAATCCCAAAGATACATCCAAAAAAAGTTCCTTTCGCGCTTAACCTATATGCTTGGAAGCTCGAATGCTCAACAATACACTGACCCTGATGAATCCAACTCGAGATAGGGCACCAAGCTAAATCCTATCCTGCACGACCATTGAAGAAGTTCCACCTGACCAAAGGGGTAACAAAATTCTAGGCCTTTGACATGCTCTTATAGATGAAGGGCCCAAAAATATTAAATTGGTGTGGTGAAGAGAGGATATCACATAGCCCAAAAGTACCTCGAACTAAATGTTGAACATATTGGAACCGATATCTTAATAAGGTTTTCCATGGAGCGAAACCTTCAAGGGACTTGACTATACATTTCACTGCCAAAATACAATTGAGTTGCAACATCAATAAGGCCCAAAGCTCTTTCCTCCTTAGGCATAGTGCACACCTCCCAAGGTGTTGGAATTCCTGCAAACCCAACACACGACTAATAATCCAAATAAATTTCTTTATTAATTATTAGCACAGCTAGGTTATCAATGAAAATTCAACGGAAGCATAAAAACAAAAACCAATCACACATTGCACACGATATTTGAGTAAACACCCCTGGAAAAACCCTTGCGGGAAAACCATATCTTGTTTTATTATTATTGGGTTCCCTTCCTGGTATAATGGCCCTTCAGAGGATTACAATGCAGTGATATCCTAGCCCACCTGGCTGCTATCTCTCTCGTTGCCCCTTTCCTCAGCCCTGCCCACTCACACTTGGATGAACTCTCTTCACCCACTTAGTGAGATCTCCTCACTTTCTCAGTGTGTGCCTTTCACTCTCCTTAGATCCGCTTTTATAATCTCTTAATGACCAAATCCCTAACCCTAAGATTTAAACGGTCAAGATTAGATCTTGCCTTCCCAAGACCGACGATTGTGACTTAATCTCTCGTTGAGATGACTTAAGTCACTTAAGTGACTAGATAACCAGTGTTCAATAACAAAACATGTCACATTTCATAACAGGACTGTCAAACCCAGAGCAATAAGCAAAAATTACAATATGTAAAATAGACAATCTAAAGAGTGGACATGCCAAAATTTACCAGTTGTTCCTGCAAACGGAGATGTTTCTCTGCTTCTTCTTTTTGCTCTTTCTTCTGCTTCCTTTCAGTAACTACAGTTCTTTTTCTCTGATATGTGAAAGCTGATTTCTCCTCAGCTCTTGCCTTCTGATCTTCAAKATCTTCATAGTCTTTCTTAAATTCTTCAGAGCCAGATATGYGCTCAMAAAGTGCAGTAAGCTYTTTTGGATTCTTTGAAGCAATAGATTCAACATCACCSTGGRCAGTTAAAGTAACATAAMTTAGCAGAYAGCACTTCCAGGCTTCAAACGTGTCAAAATTTCATCTAAGCAAAAATATAGATCTTCCTTCCATCTTGAAATCATAGATTACATTCTAAATACAGATTTCAGTAGGACCATTCTGTGACATAGCTAATAACCATGTAACTCTCACAAAACTAAATAACAATCTCTGGCATGCATTGTATTGATGTAAGTTGATCAAAGTTATCAACTATGTGGGACAACATAATCAATTATATATAATTACAACAATACTTGAGTCAATATTTTTGTATAAAAAATAAACTTTCCTTAATAGTTGCTATMAAATTTAAAATAATTTCCTCCATTAATTTTGAGTTGGTGAGGCTCAGGGATTAAATGAAACTCCATGCTTATTAGGCAACCATATTCTCASAACGGCCTGGGAGGTATGYGCTAGCCATTCTAAGAAATCCAGTCCTGGTCACCAAGGGCATGCGCCAAATCAACCTSTATAAAAAAGGATTTGATATTTTYARGAGAGAGAGCCACRTTAAATGGTAATATTAAAATGACATGTACCTATACACATGTCCATGTGTAAGGACAAAAATACAGTCAAATATGCAGAAATGATCATTGGATTTTTATTTATATTACAATCAAATATCTCTTTGGTTTCTGGTGGAAGATCATCAATTTTTACAAAAATCAAACCAGAGGTTCACATTGTAACCGGGCATTTGAGATTTCCATATCCAACCACAAATTTCTTTCCAACAAAGATAAAAAAAGGCTCCATTCCTCTAAATACTCTACCAAAACTTTGAATCAAACTAATAAATAGACCCATTTTCTGAATCAAACTGATAGATAGACCCATTTTATAAAAATTGGCTGCTATTACCAGTGTACCAAATTTTGGCACAAGACAACCATCCATTTATTCAGGAAGTGACGTGATAGATATACCACATTTGGCGAGCTTCATTATGGAAGCCAGTCATGAAAATGACATTATTGAACGGGGAGATGCCCAGAAAGCACATCCAAACCAGGAAGAAGCTCCAAAACCCATGAGCAATGGAAATTAATAAAAACAAGCATTGCAGAACTTCTTGCTATTAGCAATGTCAGACATAGAAATATACTCAGATGGTCATGCTTCTATTATTAGTAGAGATATAAGGCTTACCCATGTAATAAAGTCACCTTAGTGACATTAGGTTAAAAGGTCAGGGTTTTCATCTTTTAGGGGTTTGGTCTCTCAAGCTCTTTATAAGAGTGAGGACCCTCATTGTAATAGAGTATCGTTCAATGTTTATGGAGATCATGTTTTCAGTATCATAACCTTACCGAGGGTTTCTTTGGTTCTCGTAATATAGTATCAGAGCAGGATGGTTAGAAGCTGAAGTTTGAAGATTAGAGGGTTAGATTATTTGTTTGAAATCGTGGGTCGATTTAGAAGATCCGCCACTGTAGTTCTGATTTAGAAGATCCGCTAGTGTGGGTACTTGTTGGATGCAAAATTTAATGATGCATCCAACGAGTATCTACACGATACTTTTAGTAAACCCACAAGGAGATAAATTGAAAATAGGAGGAAAAAAGTAGTTATCTTTCTCTCTCTCCAACACTATTTATAGTTATGGTTGACATCATCATCTTGTATCCTATTGGTTCTTTTAAAGTTGATGTTGATAGGACATTTTTTGTTTAATTTCTCTATTTAGATAATGCATGTAGAAACAAACTCTGAAAATAGCAAAGCTAATTGAAGTGGATCAATAGTCTAAAATAGGAACTAGAAGAGGTTGGTGCATGCATGTGCCCTAACCCTCGGTCCCCTAGCTAGGTGAAAACACTTTTAGAGAAACCAAAAGCTAACAAAAATTACAAACGACAAACACATAATGTGAAACACACAATATTGCATCTATCTTATATTTTCTAAAAGAAGAAAAATCACACTATTATAGCTCAAAACTAAAACTTGCCAACCAACTTAGTGGTGCGCCCTAGGTCTTTTTAATAGAACAAGAGACAAAAGGAAGATACAATGCATATAGTCACATGCATGAAGCGCCCAAGGTGACTTGGTAAATTCTTAACCCTAATCTAGTAAGCCAATGTGCCCACCTGCATGGAAAGAAATGCTAGAGATAGTGCGCCCCAACTAGAGGATAACTTTGGCATGCATGCATGCACACTCCTCCTTGGGATTTATTCCCTCCTTAACTCCTCAGAGCTGTAGCAGTCTCAAGGATTTGTGCCCTACGCTAACAATAGATAATGCATGTAGAAACAAACTCCAAAAAATAGCAAAGCTAATTGAAGTGGATCAATAGTCTAAAACAAGAATTTGAAGAGGTTGGCACATGCATGTGCCCAAACGAGATTTCTCCTAAATAATTCCAATGCTGGTTTTGTTGCTGCCTTATACACTCTTGGGCTATCGTGGAAGAAATCTTCAATTCACTTAGTGTGTCCTTGGGGGCAAGTCTTGAGTCAAGGTGTTGTCACCTGACCCTCGACTCCTCTGTCTAGGCCAACTCCTAGCGAAGCCAAGGGGGGTAGTTCCTGACAAATATAGTAAGGCTCTTAAGCTACGCTAAGCTAAAAGAAATATTCTAGTAGTTTATTGCAAATAAAACATAAAGCATTCAACTTGATCATTCATCAGATAAGATATTCATATAAAGCATTTGTCTAATCATAAAGATGCATGCATAATAAAGTAATACAATATCTGCAAGATTTATAAAATTTGTTAGACAATCATATTTGAGAATGAAAATACTGCTCATAAACATAAAGATATAGCCATAGAACAAATGCCTTAAAAGTGTCGTGGCCAGTTGTTGAACGCATGTTTTATTAGGGTTTATTGAAAGTAGATTAATGAGAGATGTGTGGCCTCTTTAGAGGTTACCTCTTTGTTTGGAAACTTGCTGAGAACCTACCGAAGCCCGAAGACTTCACCAGTAAGTTCACTAAGGGTGCCGGATGTCCAACATGGGAAGAACCTAGATCTCAAAGTTCTTGTCTGACTTCACACACTCCCCTTAGGCGTTTTCCCACGCATTAAGGTAACTACTATTAAGGTTTCCCTAATTATACTACTCCACACTAACAACTTCGGTTCTGATGAATCTCAAGATCAAGCTAGGCTCGCAAGGGTTCAGAACATACACCGGTAGTTGCAGGGAAGGTTTATTTTAAACTTGAAAATGAAACAACTTGAAATTGAGAACTGAAAAAGAATTGTAGAAAAACTTTGAAAGATTTTTTTAATTACTAAGAGGAAAAATGAAATCTAAGCTAGGATGCATGAAAAATTGAAGTTATTTTGTGCTTAAGTGCATGAAGTATTGAGTGCTTTGTAAGATTGATTTCCCTTAAGCTTGTGTGTTTGTAAGTAAAATAAGACGATAAAACTTGCAAGGAAAAGGAAAAGAGACAAGCACACAACACCACCAATCCCCCTAAAGGGGATGAAGAAACTGGGCATCAAAGGCCCGCTTTTATTAAGCCTATTACAACTTTGAGAGGATGACTCTCTTTTTTCTCTTCTTTTTTAGCTTTTTACTTTTGGATCCTTATAGAATTGGATCAACGCTAAACTAACTAATACAAAGAGAATCCTTGAGTCTTGGTCTTCAACGGGTCAAGTTCGGAGTGAAAGATCTTCAATTTGGGTCCCAAAGAGGTGAAACTCTCCCTTGTACTATGACAGACCGGCTAAAAACCAGCAAAGAGATGTTATTAGTATTGGCAGAAAATGATATAAAAATTGCAAAAGGAAAGAAGAAATTTTATCAAGCTTTTTCAATAATTCTTATGCAAAATAAAAGACAATTTTTGGGCTTTTTAGAGAGTTTAAGGAGGCTAACTAAGTCCTTCTTGGATGCTTTCTGTTTGCTGTCCTAAAACAGAAACTTAAATCATTCAATTGACTAGATATTAAGATCAAGCAATCAACACTTTCTAACTTGAAATTTAACAATAAAAATCAGAAAATTACTTAATAAAAACTAGATCTAGACTTAGATTTAACAATGAATTTGAAACTAGATCTAGACATTGCATGCAAACACTAGATAGTAAAATGAAACTTTGAAACTTGATCTAGCTATTCATGCAACCAAAGAAAGAGAGAGGGGAAGAAAATTTTTGATTTTTTTATAGAGCCTTTTGCTTGAGCTTCATGAACCCTTGGGCTATGGAGTCCTTTTCTGGTGTGAAGAAGAGCGAAGAGTGTCTTCTGAAATGCCTTTAGAGAAAGCAAAAGAAGCAACCGAGCTCTTTTGAATCCCCAAAAGTGGGTCTTTCACGCTTCAAATTCCTCACAAGTACCTGCAAAACAATGGTGTTTCCTACAAGACAGACTTCATTTCATGTTAGTTTAAACAAAAACCAAGCATGCAATATAAACATCAAATGCATTAAACAAATAGATATACTAGCAAGCAAGAAGAACTATCTATTCCAATTGGATAATAATATCCTTACCATTAGCCAATATGCAAGTACATAAAGAAACTTGAAACAATATTACCTCATAAGCTAACAATCCATCCACACATTTGAGACTACACACCAAATCTTGACCTCCAAAGTCTTTGATTCAATAACAAAATTTTACAAAATGATCAAGCTGCCCGAGCTCCAACTGGTCTCAATGGAGGAGGGTCGAGCTTGATTTATACAATAAATGGTGAAGTTCCCAAGGTAAAGGCACATGGGAGAGGGGGAGATGCACATGAGCTAAGGGGAGTGGCACATGAGTGAGGTGGGAGATGAGTGGAGGAGGTGGTAGGTGTAGTGGAGTGATGTAAGGGTAAGGGAGAGTGAAGTGAGGGTGGTAGGTGAGTGAGGTGGAGTCGTGGGCATTGGGATTAGCGCCCTCAAGGAGAATGTTGCAACTATGCAAGGGAATGCGTGTGAGCTCATTGGGATCTCCACCCACATGCCATGTCAACTAGGCCATGCACCCTCACTAGGAGAAGCCTCTACCAACTGTACTTGAGACTCTAGACAAGGCAAAACATGTTTCCGACATGTTTGCTAACTTTTAGGAATTCCCCTAAATTTTAGGAAAATTAATTAAAATCCCCTTTTGGCCTTTTTGAGAGAAAATTACATTTTTGAGTGATTAAAATCACTTTTTTGCCTCAACAAAGGGGGAATAAGGGTTTAGGTGGTACTCTGGCTTAGAAAACGAGCACAAATATGGCATCTGACTTTGATTGATGCCATTTTTTACAACTTTATTGACTTTTACATTAAAAATGTATGTTTTACGGGAAATTTTTTATTTGACCAAAACATTAAAAAAAATCTATGGGGGACTTAGTGCAATTTCCATATGACTCAATAGACATGACCTAGCATGAACTCATATACATTTAGACACTAGACATTGGTTATACCATGCCAAGGCCTAACCACCAACACATACTCCAGCTTTGGAGTCAACTTTGAGTGAAAAAACTTAGAAATTATTAATCGCCTGATAGGCAAGAAATAATTAACAAGTGAAAAAAAACACTCTAGAGTACATGCTCATGCCTAGGTCTTAGGTGGCCAATAGTATTTTACAACTTTTATGCTTAAGTCATTTATTACAATGCCCCGAAGGGATGGAAATGTGGAAAAAAGGTGGTCTGATAGACCCGCTGAATTTGTGAACACTGACTTCTAAGCATCTGTCTTCTCAGTCTCTGGCGGCTCATCTGCAAATCTAGCTAGTACAACTTGGTGGATAACAGGTCTGAAGAACACTAGCATTGTGCCATCATACTGATCTACTACAACCTCATATTGATTGCACATGAATCGAGGTAGATGCTGTTAGAACTGTTGTGCCATATAGTAGGAGAACTAGCTTCCAAGAAACAAGGTAAAAATATAATAGTTTGTTTTGAAATTAGGTAAGAAAAACAAGCAAAATGAGTGCTTTGTTTTTTTCTTTTTTCTTTATCTGTCTAGATAGATGATCATGTTTGACTGGCGAGGCTTGTGAGTCAAACTCGTCAAGCCAATCTAACTCATGTTTGACTTATGACTTTGAGAAATTCACAAGTCGGAATTGCGAGTATTACTTTGGGACGAGTTAGACTTGGAGGAGCTAACTCAACTTGGTTTCATCAAACATCATAGTCAAACTCAGGAGTTGACTTGGATTTAGGCAAGTCTGGTAACATTGGT
Organism: Picea engelmannii; assembly: GCA_009831015.1. Lineage (NCBI taxonomy): Eukaryota > Viridiplantae > Streptophyta > Pinopsida > Pinales > Pinaceae > Picea > Picea engelmannii. The sequence goes on along the minus strand of ML786194.1, from coordinate 685,267 downwards.
TGTAATGACTCCTTTTCTATCATGTTTCTTTGCTATGACCTCTACCATCCAACAATACTAATGTCTGCCTCTCAATATGCTCACTTTTGACTTTGTCTTTTTGCCATTGTATAAAAAATGTCTCATGTGGAAACCAAAACCTTTTCTCTTGTATGTGTCATGGCTTGAGAACCCATGCCTATTTTGTCTGTTGTGTTGCTTATGCCTTGAGTGCATTATGCTCTAGATTAATAACTTCCGTGTTAATGTGCCCACGATGTTTATGCTATTCATTGTGATTCTCCCAAATGCCCTGGAACTAGGCTTGGATACTCCTAGATGCCATTGAACCTGACTTTGATACCATATAAGATTATGCACACACAAAGTACAAAGTTGTAGAGAGAGTAAAGGAAATTAATTGCAGTATTCAATCTGAAAATAAAACATACATTGTACAGTGTCTTGAAGGGAGACAATCACTTGTACAATTGACTAGCAAAACACTACATGTCTTAACCTCATTTATTAATGTGACATGTGATTTTATTACATTATGTCTTATGGCACTTTATTATTTGATAATAACACCTAGTAAATATAATGATATGACCATTAGACTACACTAACTCTATCGATACTCCATTGTACTTATTGTGGTAAATAACTACAACCCTATATAATTGGAGGCATTTTGGGTACTAGATTTTCTAAGTACCCATAAACCTAAATTTAGGGTAGCATGATGATGAATGTAATAAGTGTGATGAGGAATATTGTTTCTTGTCCATCTAATTGCATTTAATGTGTGAAATTGTTCAAGATGTGTGACATTTAAAACGAGCACAACTTTTAATGTAAGCTGCCCTATCAACTACACTTTCACAAGGTAAAGGAAGAATCACCTGTCATTGTCCAATAACTGGTTTTTTCCATTGGGAATCTAAAGAGATTCAATATTTTGTCTGTCCAACATTCTTTCAATGTTTACCCTTTTGCAATAAGTTTTTATATCTTTATTTGAGGACTCATAGTATCATTCACATTTTATTTGGAGTCTTATCATATGCATGTGATTTGTGTGGTAAAAATGACAAATTGTTAATGATATAAACAATATTTAAAGATACTTTCAATTCTTGTTTACTTGATTAGTTACTTAATGATTTTCAACCATATTTTTGTGTAGACGAAGAATGTCTTTCCGACTGGATTCATTGCACTTATCAGGTATGTGTGTGAATGTTTATAATATTTGCATTTGGGTACGCCTTTTGAAGTTTTTCTTATCTGTTGTAAATCTCTTCTAGAATGGTACTGTATACTCTCTTTTTGTTGCTTTGTTCTCTCCTTGATGATTTATTAGAAGATCTAGGACACTGTATAGGTCTTGAGATTTATACAGAGTACACATTAGCATTCAAGAACAAATGATTTTGACTTGTCCAACTTTTGTAGATGATCAAGCTATTAGGAAACCCCAATTTTAGCCCACTTTGGTCCTTCAGATTTTCGTGAAATCAATCTAGAAAACTAGATTCCAGGGAATCACCAAGCCTCTTTTGGATTTTGTAATATTGATTTGTTTCGACTTTTTTGCAAGCTGAAAGTAGTATATAAGTTCACAATCTTTTATCTCAGTTGTTCCAAACTATGTTGTTAAAGAAACCACCAAATATAGGAAAACATAGAAGGAAATACTTGACGGTTTGCCAAGAAAAGGGTTTTAAATGCATTATTCATTGTCTACAATATAAGGTGTATGCATATTTATTCTAGAAGGTTGATCCCCTTACAAATGTCATTGGTAAATTTGTAGTTCTTGGGATATGGTTCATACAATTATCGAGCATGCTATTTCTATGCCGATTACAATAAATTACAAAAATTGCTCCTAGAGGTCCTTGCTCCCACTCCGATTTTGCAGGTGCAAAGATTCACCCCGATTCTCCCCCTTTTGAGTGGTTCATCCCTGGGTACATTTTTGTTTGAGAAATCTCTCAAGGTTGAAACAACTTGTGAGCTACTAGGGAAACACCCCTAATTAATTGAGAGGTGTTTCCCCCAATTAGGAAACACTTCTAGTCGGAATCTTCGTCCCATTATGAAAACAAATGAAAAGAACAAAGGTGGAAAATGGAGACCTAGGAGGCCCACAAAGCTTCCTCACAATAAATCATTGCTTGGGGAGGTGTGGCCCCACCCCCCTGTTTTTTTCTCAAGGTTTACTAAAAATCCCCCCCAAACCCTAAGAGAGCCTATTTATGCATTTGGAAATTCATGCAGCAGGGTTTGAGTGCAGATAGCAATAATACGAGAGTTGTTTTTGTAGGTTGGAAGGGGTAGAATAACGTTTTTATAGGTTGGAAGACACAGGTAAAGAGAAATCTCATCAATAGTATGTTTGGGCACAAGAAATCAATTGTCTTTTGTGACTGTTTTCTCTTCTTGTCCAAGAAAACAAATGGTTTTCACTATGCCCATTTTGAGATGTCATTCAATGTAGTGCTAAAGAGAAAAGATGTGCCCAATCATGACAGTTCAATAAATGCTCGGTTCATTCTGATCTCCAGATTTAGAAATGTGATGGAAGATATAGAAGGTCTAAAAGAGGGGAATGCTAAAGGAGAGAATGTAGTAAAAATGGTTTGCAATATGGATTGCTAGAACAACTAGGGTTTGTTTAAGGAATTCAGCTCTTAAATTCTCTTTATCTTGTTCTTTGTTGGATTGGAGTTTGAAAATGGATCTCATGATAATATGATTTGTAAAGAAATGAAACCTATAGGTTTGGGGTTAACAAGGATGGTTGGTTGGTTGGGAATGTCATTGTATGAAGTGGCATAGTTTAACCATGTGTTGGGATTAGTAATGGCCTAGGCGAATATTTTAGGCAAGGAAGCTCTCCATAAAGATTTGGGGTTAACTACAAGTAGTTGAAGGATTTCCTTTCATTTGTTAATTAGGTACTAGGGATATTTTCCTTCGAAGTAAGCTATGATTATCTTTTTGTCTTTGATGGATCTATGAATGAGGATATACTTGGTCTATCTATGGAGGTTTTTATAGTCTAAACAATACCAATAATTTTAAGGACAATGGCCATATGTAGTGCAGGGATGGGAGGTGTGAATAGAATGGGGAAATGTATTTGAATTTATTGATGAAATAGACCCTTAGAGTGGGTTTTGGATGAGGAAGGATGGGATCTCATTTCCCTCCTCTAAAGCTAATGAGATTTCATTTGCAAATGGTCTAGGATTAACAAAGGGAGTGACATGAATGAGGAATGACATAAATCAAATCTAGTGGAGGACATTGCTTTGGAAGCTACAAGTGAGGGATTCATCTCTTCTCTTGTCGAGGGATCAATTTGCCAAGAAGAAGAAAGAATTAACATGGTTGGACATTTTTGTTTTATTTTGGTTCTGTTCCATCTCATAGGAGTTTGGATGAGTGGGGGCAGAGAAATTGGATTGAAAACAACATTGTACAAGAAGTTTTTAGATTCCTGGGAAATGAGGCATTTCTAGTAATTTTTAAAGAAGAAAATATGGATTCAATAATGATTAGAAGTAGTGTCTAACTTTGTGGAAAATTTTCGCTGAAAATAATTCATTGGGAGCATGATAAGGATGCTCCTACTATTAAAATGTTCAATGTGCCTAGGTAGAGAGAAATTCATGGTCTCAATTTTGTGTTGAAATTTCTCCATGCTATTCCTAATGATGGTGGAGAGGTTATTGACATGGATTCTTTTGATAGAATTATAGTTTTCAGTAACAAAGAGGTTATTGACATGGATTCTTTTGATAGAATTATAGTTTTCAGTAACAACAGAGTTTTACTTACTCTCTTATCTATGAAGCACATGCCAAAGAAAATTTAGATATATATTGGCTCAAGGAATTTTTTTTTGTAAAATTGAGGGGTTGGGGGCTAGATGGTTGTAGGCCAACACAAGTGAAATGCTCCACTTCCAAGAACACATGTCATGTTAATTTTCTAATCCCATCACCTAGATGCTTTACTACCTTATGTTTTTCCTTGTTGATAAATAAATTAACAACACACATAATAAAATATACTAGCTGGAAATAAAACAATGAAAGAAAAAACTGGAAACCAAACTTCACACAACACACATAAATTTTTCCCTTCGAATCAACTTTTCATTAATAATGACTCCAATCTTACAAGGGCTCACTTACTGGGAAAATGGTCCACTGAGGAAAAATAAAAATACATCAAACCTTGCAACTTTGGCCTTGAAGAAACCCTTTGTTGCACTATCCTTTGATGACCCTGTATGATCTGTACACACCTTGTCCAGCCTGTGCTAAGCGTACATACATGCCCAACCAGTCTCACCCACGTGTACACCCACACATGTGCTTTCTTGCTTGCGTGTATGTACCCTCTCTTGCAGTCTTGCCTGCATGTACGCATGTGCCATGTACGACCTGTACAACGTGTATATATGTGCCTTGTATGACTTGTATGGTGCGTACACACTGTTGAATTTTAATTATGTGCTAGGCTCAAGCATGAGGCTTATTTCATTTAGCATGTACTTGAGCCATAAAAAAATGCAGCAACACCATACACAAGTGTTGCAATAACCAAGATCACAAGAAGAATAACCATGCACAAGAGCACAAGAAGTATCCTGGGAAAAGCCTTCTCAAACAAGGGAAAAACCCAACAATCCTTAGCTATATATTCAAGAGAAGATACCCCAAACCATAAACCCTAGATGCACACAAGGGGGTGCTTCTACAACCTTGAAACTAGTGCCCAAGAGAGGTGCGCACTTCAGCCGTACCAGTAGCTCTGAAATTTCCAAAATGACAAGTGAGAGTGTGTGCTTCCTCAATTGGGAATCACCTCTATTTATATAAGACTAGACACAACAATAGGTGTGTCTCTTGGCACAATAGGGCCGACCTCAATAACTCAATAATATAATTAATCATTACATAAACATTAATTAGCTTTCACATATGGTGGGGCCGACTAGTACCCTCTACATCACAATTAGGGTTACAAGTAAATCTTACACTCAAACAATATAGCAAGGGATCCACACGTCCACTAGTGCTCAGCCAGACACATCCACCTGTGCTCAACCAGACACATCCACAGATCTCTATCTCAACTGAGTCCACAGGAGAATCATCTGGAGTACCATCTCAAGCCTGACTCAACTGAGTGCATAGGAGTACAAGGCAGGAGATCACACATCGACTCAACTCAGTCCATAGGAGAATGATACACCCATCACATGGGATCTCTCACAGGTTGACTCAACTCAGTCCAGAGGAGAACGTATCCTGGAGAATGTCACATGACGCTGCAATCATCAACACTCCCTCTCAGCTATGGAGGCATTCTCCACCAGGCCAAGTCTCTCACGGAAGTACTCGAACTTCGTCCTAGCAAGTGGTTTGGTGAAGACATCTACAATCTGCTCATGTGTAGAAAGGTATTGCATGTATAGTTCTTTCCTCTGCACCATATCTCTGAGATAATGGTATTTGATCTCAATGTGTTTCGATTTATCGTGAAACACAGGATTCTCTGAGAGCTTCACACAACTCTGGTTATCGCAATGGATAATAGTGGAATGCATCTCATGACCAAATAAATCTGCAAGGGTCTTGCAAAGACACTGCGTCGCGGATTGCCACACATAACACTATGTACTCTGCTTCTACGGTACTCAAAGCCACAAAGCTCTGTTTCCTACTGCACCAGGAAACCATGGCAGGCCGCAGACCCCAAGGTAAAACAACAACCATATGTGCTGTTCCGGTCCACTACGCTCCCTGCCCAATTTGCATCGTTATATCCTTGCAATCTCATGTCTACACTCGAGGCATATCTCAGGCCATATCCAACCGTGCCTCGTAGATATCTCAATACATGCTTTGTTGCTATCCAATGAGTCTGTCTCAACTGACTCATGAACTGACTGAGTACGTTCACTGCATAGCATATATCAGGTCTGGTGTTCACCAGATACATCAATGATCCAATCAACTGTTGGTAAAGATGTGGATCAATGTCGCGTGAATCAGTAGAAGCCTCGTTCATTTTCTTTAGATCCATCACCATCGGTGTAGGCATGGATTTGCAGTTTGTCATACCAAATTTCTTCAATATCTCCACTGTATATTTTCCTTGACTTAGGAAAATTTCATTAGTCCTCTTCCATACTTCTAGTCCCAAGAAGTAGTGCATCATACCCAGATCCTTCATCTCGAATTCAGAAGTCAATGCACGCTTGCATTCAACAATAAGACTTTCTGAACTAGTGAGGAATAAATCATCAACATACAGGACCAAAATTAGGCACTTGTCTCCAACAATACGATAATATAGGTTTGGATCAACAACACTCTTGCTGAAGCCCAAACGCATCAGGAATCCATCCATCTTCTCGTACCAAGCACGAGGTACCTGCTTTAGTCCATATAGGGCTTTCTTCAACCCGCACACATGAGATTTCTGTGCATGTATCACGAATCCTTCTGGCTGCTTGATGTAAACCTCTTCCTCAATCTCACCATTGAGAAGGGTTGTCTTTACATCCATCTGATGTAGTCTCCCACCCATGGATGCTGCTAGGGAAATGATCGTACAAATGGAAGTGTATCGGGCTACATGAGCAAATGTTTCCTCATAATCAATCCCCTCCACCTGAGAGAATCCTCTGGCCACAAATCTCGCTTTGTACTTTTCGACACTTCCATCAGTTGCATGCTTGATCTTATAGATCCACTTGAAAGTCACCACAAACTTCCCTTCTGGTCTCAGAACAATATCCCACACATCATTCTTCATAATGGACTGAAACTCTTCTGTCATGGCATCTTGCCATACCTGCTGACCTGCTGCTTCTCCATGACAAGAAGGCTAAGTATCAATGATGTGGATCATGGCTGAAACATAGCTCGAAAATCTTTGTGGTCTCTTTCTCTCTCGGAATGTGCCTCGAGGACTTGCATTCCTCTCTGCCTCCTTCAGAATCTGTTGAGCCCAGGTAGGCCTTTTATGGCCTATTGCAATGTCTCTGGGAACATCAACTGAAGCTACTGGATCAATTGGTCCATGAATGTCTCCCTCCGAACTGTTGAAGGGGGAGAAGGTACTGTCTCACTGTCAATCTCCATATGAGATTCTATGGATCTTCGAAAGGCTATCTCTTTGTCAAAGATGACATCTCTTCTCACCTCAATCTGTCTCTGACTTGGGATGTAGATCCGGTATGCCTTCGAAGATTCACTGTATCCCACAAATGTACCCTTTCTCCCTGAAGGGTCTAGCTTGGTCCTCTTCTCCTTGGGTATATGAAAGTATACTGGATACCCAAATATCCTGAAGTGTCCAACCTTAGGCTTCACTTCGGTGAAAGCTTCTTCTGGAGTCATGTTCTTCAAAATCTGGTGAGGACTCCTGTTCTGAACATACACAGATGTCATGGATGCTTCTGCCCATAGAATCATAGGTAGATTTTGACCACGTGAAATTTTTGAAAACAGAGAGCTCCAACCTACTCACCTCAGCCCAACGCATCACCTGGTAAGTTCAGATTCATTTTCTGAGCACTTTAATTATTTGGTCATTTTCCCAGCTCCAGGTCAAGATGTCTGCAAGCACCAAGCTTGTTGATAAATTAGAAGGTGTGGAAAACTTTCGTGCCTGGAAACAAAGAATTGGACTCATTCTTGAAGAGAATGACCTTGCAAAATTCATAAAAGAAAATGTACCAGAACTCGAAGAAGATGCAACCAAAGCAAAGTACAAGAAGGATATGGTTAGGGCCAAAAGGATAATTGCAGACTCTATTAAGGATCACTTGATCCCTTAAGTGTCATCCAAGAATACTCCAAAAGAGATGTTTGATGCCCTAACCAGAATGTATGAAGGAAAGAACATCAACTAAAAGATGAATCTGAGAACCCAACTCAAGAATACAAAGATGTAGAAAGGAGAAACAATTCATGACTATTTCTCAAGGGTTTCACAATTCAAGGAACAGTTAAAAGCAATTGGAGACAACCTAGATGAAGATGAACTCATAATGACAACTCTTAATGGTCTCACAAGATCTTGGGATGCCTTCATCCAAACTATTTGTGCAAGAAAAGAGAAACTCCAATTTGACAGTCTATGGGAAGAATGTGTTCAAGAAGAAGCAAGAGTAGCCAACTGAGAAGCCGTACTATTAAGGGATGAAGATCAAGCGCTAGCTACTCATACTAAAGGAGGAAAGAAAAGGTCTCATTTCCAAAAGGAGACCCATCTTCATAAAGAATCTCACTCCCCAAAGAGATTCACCTATAAAGAATCTCACCCTCCAAGGAGATTCCAGAAATATCGCAAGGGGCAAAGAAAAGAAAAAGACTTATCCTCTTATCAATGCTATCATTGTGATAAGATGGGACACATTGCTAAGAATTAAACTTCCAGAAGGGAAGAATACAAGAAGAGAAACAACAAAAGACATCATGCCCATGTAGTTGAAGATGATGAGCCACCCAAGAAGGTGACTAAAGAAGAAATTGAGGATTATGTTTTGTTTTCTGCCCTCTCAGGATCTGTGATACCTGGAGAGGATACTTGGCTCATAGATAGTGGTGCTTCTAAGCACATGGCAGGTCAGAGAGACATTCTCTCTAGTCTTACAGAAAATGAATTTCCCCATAAAGTTTCACTCGGAGATGATCATCAATATCCTATCAAAGGAATGGGAGAATCCACCTATAAACTTGATTCAGGGACTCCGATGAGAATGAAGGATGTACTTTATGTACCAGGTTTGACAAAGAACTTACTGTCTATCTCAACTCTAGATAAGAAATGCTTCAGAGTTGCATTCATATATGGTGAAGTTCTTATATGGCCTAAAAGAAAAACCATAGGAGATGCAATTGTTATTGGAACAGAAGAAGGTGGCTTGTATAAGTTGAAAGGTCACTCAGATGCAGCCTTGACTCACTCCACTGAGAGCCCTTGTGAACTTTGGCATAGAAGATTAGCTCACATCAACTACAAAGCTTTACCATATGTAAGCAAGGTAGTTACAGGTTTACTAGAATTCAAGGTTGATCATGAAGGTGTATGCAAGGGATGTGCACAAGGAAAGAACATAAACAATCCTTTCCCAAAGAGTGATAGTAAAGCAGAAGGAATCTTGGAGCTCATCCACTCAGATGTATGTGGTCCAATGCCATCAACCTCTCTAAGTGGGTATGTATACTATGTGTCATTTATTGATGATCGTTCTCGGAAGACTTGGGTTTATTTCTTGAAATCAAAAGATGAAGTACTCGAGAAGTTCAAGGAATTCAAAGCCTTGGTAGAAAATCTCTACGAAAGAAAGATCAAGATACTCAGGTCAAATAATGGAGGAGAATACACCTCAAATGAATTTGGAAGCTTTTGCAGAGATGTTGGGATTAAGAGGGAGCTCACCACTCCCTATAATCCTCAACAAAATGGTGTAGCAGAAAGAAACAATAGAACAATAATGGAAGCAGTGAAGACTATGATCCACGATCAAGATCGTCCATTGCACTTATGCGCTGAAGCTGTAAGAACAATTGTTTATGTTCAAAATAGATTATCCCACAGTGCACTTGGGTTCAAAACCCCCGAAGAAATGTCCACTGGAAAGAAGCCAGAAGTAAGGCATCTCAAAATATTTGGCTGTCCAGTGTTTGTATACATTCCGAAAGAAAGAAGAACTAAGCTGGATCCTTCAGGAAAGAAGGGAATATTTGTTGGATATTGTGAGGTCTCTAAGGCCTTCAGAATTTACATACCAGGTTACCATCATATTGAGATCAACAAAGATGTAACCTTTGATGAAGAAGCAACACTTAAAAGATCAAGGAAATGCTAGCTTGAAGAAGTATATGAAGAACTTGTAGCTCCCTGAGCTGTAGAACATGTGAAAGAAGTTACAGTTACCCCTGATGATGAGATTTCAAAAGATCATCATATGACAAAATCTCAAGAACCTCCCCAGATGACAATCTCTCACAAGAGAAAGCCAGCTTGTGCGAGAGAACTTATTCAAGATGGAGAGAAGTATGGTGCCCCAGAGGGAACCATGAGACAAAGTGAGAAACCTAAGCCATTCTCTAGGTATATGGCCTTAATGTGTGATCTCATAGAAAATGAACCTACTTGCTTTGAAGAAGCCATTCAGAAGAAAGAATGGGTGGATGCCATGATAGAAGAATACCAGTCCATTATAAAGAATGATGTATGGGAAGTAGGTCCCAGACCAAACAACAAAGATGTGGTATCTTCCAAATGGATATACAAGATAAAACAGGTTGCAAACAGAAGCATTGAAAAACATAAAGAAAGATTTGTAGCTTGTGGCTTTTCTCAAAAGGAAGGCATTGATTATGAAGAGACGTTTGCTCCTGTAGCCAGATACACTTCTATTAGAACAATCATAGCTCTTGTAGCCAAGATGAAGTGGAAGTTACACCAGATGGATGTGAAAACAACCTTCTTAAATGGTGTTATTGAAGAAKAAGTGTATATAGAACAACCACAAGGGTTTGAAGTTGAAGATAGAAAGACTCATGTCTGCAGATTGAAGAAAKCTTTGTACGGATTGAAGCAAGCTCCCAGAGCTTGGTATGGTAGAATTGATAGTTTCCTGATGAGATTGGGCTTTACCAAGAGTAAAGCTGATTCTAAYCTTTACTTCAAGGTTATGAATGATGAGCCAGTTATATTGCTACTGTATGTGGATGACTTATTCTTAACAAGAGAAGAAAAGATCATCACAGATTGTAAGAAGAAGCTCGCTGCAGAATTTGAGATGAAAGACCTAGGCCTGATGCATTATTTCTTAGGTCTTGAAGTTTGGCAGAGCCTGGAGAAGATCTTCCTTAACCAAGGGAAGTATGCAGTTGAAATACTGAAGAGATTTGACATGTTGGAATGTATATCCATGAACACACCCATGGAAATAAAGTTGAAGCTCTTGGTTGATACTTCGTCACAATTGATTGATGCTACTCTGTACAGACAAATTATTGGTTCGTTGATGTATCTGACGAATACCAGGCCAAATATATGCTTTGTTGTGAACACCTTGAGTCAATATCTGGTAGAGCCCAGACGTGTTCACCTTGTAGCTACAAAGCATGTGATGAGATACGTTAAGGGTACGTTGGATTATGGTCTCTGTGATATTGGAGATCATGACTTCAAACCGTTTGGTTATACTGATTTAGATTGGGCTGGAAGTGTTTCTAGTAGAAAGAGCACTTCAGGATGTTGTTTCAGTTTGGGGTCAGCCATGACTTCATGGCATAGCAGGAAGCAATCCAATATTGCTCTCAGCACGACAGAAGCAGAATACATTGCAACATGTTCCACCAGTTGTGAAGCTATATGGCTTCAGAAGTTGTTGAAAGGTCTATTCGATCTGGAGATGGAAGCCATTGTAATTCTATGTGATAACCAGAGTTGCATAAAGATGACGAAGAACCCAATGTTCCATGATAAGTCAAAGAACATAGAAATTCGGTATCACTACATTCGTGATATGGTGCAGAGGGGATCTGTAAAGCTCCAATATGTTGGCACAAATGAGCAGGTTGCATATGTGTTGACCAAGCCTCTCTCTCATGTGAAGTTTGAGCACTTTTGAGACAAGCTTGGTGTTGTCTGAAAGGACCTCCCTCGAAAGGGGGAGTGATGTTGATGATACTATAGTATCTTGACCAATAGCGGGTAGCTCTGTTAGGATTTTACATCCTAGGGGATTGATCATCCTTGGGAAGATCCCGAAGGTTCGGTAAGGATGGTCTGTCAGAGTACTTGTGCATGTATATGCCAACTGTGGTCAATAGTGGTAGCTTCGTTAGGATTTTATATCCTAGGGAATCTTATGATTCCTGGACAGATTTCGAAGGTCCGGTAAGGACGGTTTGTCAGAGTACCACGTGGTAGCTCCATTAGGATTTTATATCCTAGGGAATCTTATGATTCATGGGCAGATCCCGAAGGTTCGGTAAGGACGGTCTGTCAGAGTACCACAAAATGTTGTTGTTGCACATGCCTCATTTTGTTGCCATATGTTGATGATGTTGTATCAGCCTAGTGCTATTGATGATGATGTTGTATCAGCCTCGTGTTGTTGATGATGATGTTGTATCAGCCTCGTGGTGTTGATGATGATATTGTATAAGCCTCATGCTGTTGATGATGATGTACCAACCTCGGGTTGGTGATATTGTTGTATTAGTGTTATACTAATTGATGTTGATGCAGATGATGATGATGATTCTACTTCAGCTCCATGCTGTGAATGATGATGTTATTGATGATGAGAAAAACTTTCGATGATTTGTAGATATGCCAGTCAATGTTCTAGATGCTGATGATGTCGCTGCCCTCTCTCTCTCCTGATGATGTTGTATTGGTTTATGTGAGTAGAATACCCTTCTTGTTAAGGGGGAGTGTTGAAATATTGTAACTACGAAGAATATTCTAATTATAATTGAGTTATTATTATATAGATCAAATCCCCTTTTGTGGATTGATCATGTCGGGTCTTGTATAAGACCAAATCCCCTCTTGTGGATTGGTCAAACCATATATATGGTGGTATTTGAGAAGTCGATCTCTAGGGTTTATTAAAGTGCTTTTAACCACTATTGGAAGAAGTCGGCCCTGCTTGGTGAAGAGACATAACCCTAACGCCCCCTCAGCCAGTATAAATAAGTGAGGATGGCGCCTCATTCATCCACTCACTCAGTCACTGAACAAGTGCACATCTTTTGGAGGTAGCTGCAGTTACAAGAAGGAGAAGAGAGGTGCATGCTCAGTGTTGGATATTCTTTAGTGTTTTTGTCTAAGTCTTGGCATTGTATTGACAATCTATTATTGAGGACGTTTTGCTGGGTTTTCTCCCCCATGAGGGTTTCCCAGGATAAAATGCCGTGCACATTGTGATTGTGTTACTTTCAGTGGTCCTACTTATGCTAATATTCTCTAGTAAATTGAAAAGAACTTAATAGCAGCTCTAAATTTAACAAAGTAATCATTGAGCAAGCTCTCCCCACTGTGCAAATCCATCACGGACCATCTCCAATACACCAATCTATCTCGGACAATCCAGGGGTTGAACTTACACCATTTACCCCAAATCTCATGAAACACCCCAAACATGGTGTAAACACTTTTGGAGTAGCTTGAAAAACTAACAATTGTCATTAACAACTCAATATGAATAGATTGTCCATCAAATGAATGTGAAGTGTTCATTTTTCAATAGATTCATTGTTGAAGAGGTGTATATGGAGGAACTAGATGGATTTGTGGAACCTGGAGTAGAACATTTAGTGTGTCGATCGAAGAAAGCATTATATGGCCTAACTAGGTTGGTCTTGTCTCAACCCAAACATCTAGCTAGGTAGCGAGTCCACTAATTCACAAGGTTTTAATCAACATGACAAAATCTCGATCAAGCTTAGACTTAATAAGGTCCTGATCCATTCTTCTAACATCAAGGGTCGCTACTTCAAGGTCAAGCATCAAGGGTGTGGTATGCAATGATTAATGAGTACTTTTGAGAGAATAAATTTAGGAGAAGCCCATCCGATTCAAGTTTATAATTAATGGTCACTAAAAATAACAAGTTGCTAATAGTAATGTGTTTATGGATGAACTAAGTATGATAGGCAGTTGTGAGACGACAATATTAAAATTGAAGGAGGGCTTGATGAAAATGTTTGACATGATAGACCTAGGAGTCCTGCATTACTATCTTGGTATGGAAGTTTCACAAATGTTTGATATAATTTTCTTGTCACAAACAATGTGAGTGATTCATTGAAAATGTTTGGGATGGAGGAATGTGAAGACATGGACACTGATAAAAAGTGATCAAAGGCGAGGAAGTGAATCTTTTTGAATGGAAACACGTATAGGCAATTGTGATCTTGATTTATTTGATGATAACCTGACCTAATATCATTTTGTGGTTGGAGCAATGTCAAGATATAGGGTAGAGCCAAAAATAAGTCATTAGAAGGCGATAAAGACGATTTTGAGGTATATAAAAGAAACATTGAATTATGGCCTAAAATGTGCTAGGATTGAGAGGTTTGTGATGTTTAAATTTGTATGTTCTGATTGTGATCTTGTGTAGTAGTGAGAAGTCATGAGCAATTGCATTATACTCTAGAAAGGAAAAACATAAAAGTGCAATCGCTATACCATGTGAGGAAATTTGGATGATGAGAGTATTGATGAATGTTTGGACAAGGCAAAAGACTTCAATTGTTATGTTTTGTGATTATTGAAGTGTGATTTAGTTGGAAAATAATGTCATGTTTCATGCAAGAATGAAGCACATTGAAGTTCACTTTCAGTACTTGAAGTACTTGCAAGATGGCGAGATAAAATAGAAAGTGCTATGGAAGGATGAAGTGTCAAGGAAGAATAATTGATGTAGAATTGACAAAAAATGGAAATTGTTGAAAGACACCAAAGAGTATTTTCAAAGTCACAACAAGGATTGCAAAAGTGTTTTTGTGGAAGGTGAAAGTTCAATAGAAGTATTGTAGATCTATACAGAGTTTTGGTTGATTTGTGAAAGACAAATGATCAAACAATTATAATTGCGGATGGAAAGGGTATGTTATAGATGTTTGCTGAAACTCAAAGAAAGTTATGTAGACTTTCAATAGGGTGCAAATTTCAGAAGGTTTGGAGTTTACGGAAGAAAAACTTAAAATGAGTATGATGCCAATAATGGTGGGACCCATACAGGTGGAAAGGTTAAATATAAAATTTGTTTAAATGCCGTTGTTGGAAACACTACATAAATAACATTGATGACCATGTGTTTGGGAAAATTGTTCATTGTCAAAGTATTGATGACTATTGCCAATTTGGCATCAAAACATTTGAGTAGAATAGTGTAAAGCCAAAATTGCCACCATGCAGATTGATAAAGGAGATTGTTAGGGAAGTCAGAAGGTGGGAAAACTATGTTGAACAAGTCAAAATCACTAAGAGTGTAGCGCTACAAGGAAATATTGAAGAACACTGTAGCGAGAGCAACCATAACCCATAATTTGAGCAAGGAATTTGCAATAGCATTTGATAACGAAGTTTGAAGCAATCAATTATCACACCCTAGATGAATACCTATAAATTTGGATGCCTTGCATGGCCATGTATAGATTGATCAATTGGTATAAAAGTAATGTTATTGAGTGGCTAGTAAGTCGTAAAGTCTTGGAGGGGCCTATCACTTTATGTTAGGGTCCTTAGAGCCATAAAGACTTTGAGTTGACATGTCTATTGTAAACCTTGTTGAAGGGCCTTTGTGACATAAAACAAAACGATCTAGGATTGTCAGTATTATGTTGTACTTGTATTTTGAATGTTTAGTTAATACATGTTCAACAATTATGAGTTCCGTGCATAATTGAATGATATCAAGGTTTTTGTTTTTGTACAAGAGCATTAAAGTTAAGAATATTTTAATATGTTGTGTTACCCCTCATTTTGCATGAGGCCTACACTAGTGAGGATTTTCAGTGCACTTGTGATTTTACTTAGAAAGGAAGGTTTGCATATTGGTGGAGCTTTGGATGGCTTAGGGGTACACATATTCAAGGATACACGTGCTTGATTAGAGGGTTGTGCTTTCACTTGATGGTCTTGATGATTTGGTGATGATTTGGTTGTTGATCTCTGGTGAGATGGTCTAATATTGGACACATTCCTAGTTATTATGGTGTATGCATTGATCACTTCTCTCATGGTTTCATGGCGCTCTTCATGGAACACCCTAGCACTCTTGGGATAAGTTGACATTGTATTGGCATTTTCATTTGGTTGGCTTCATGATGGTATAAAGCGCTGGCATATGCCCCTTCTTTTCCATATGGTTTGTTGCTTTGATGAGTGGGTATTAACATGGTTATAGAACCACTACTTCGGCTCCCTAGCTCTTATGGATGTCTTTCACACATGGGTGGGTTACTTGTGAGGTGGATTGATCCTATGTGGAGCACCCCCTTTCTTTGGCTGATATGTGGAGGCACTTTGTACTCGATACATCCTTGATTAGGTTGTTCCCCTTCTTGATAAGTTGGTTGAGCTTTTGGATGACTTGGCATATGGTTGGTGATGATAGGAGTCTTTTTGACTCATTCTTCCTTCGATCTAGCACTTTGCACATATGTTGAGGAGGTTTGAGTGTAGTGCTCCCCTTCTTGATGGAGTAACCCCTTATTCATGGATCTAACCGATTGCACACTTGTAGAGGGTGGTTACACTTTGGAGTTTGAGCTTGGAGGACTTGTTGCACAGATGCTCATGCATCTAGTTAAACACTCCACCATTTGAGGCGACTTTGCACACTTTCTCATACCTCATTGATGGAACATTTCACATTGGAGGAGATTTAAGAGGTTCCAAACCCTAGATCTAGGGTTTTATTGCATATTTTAAGGATGTCCTAGCTTCAGGAGAAATGATATTTTAACAGTGTGCCCAGATTTTTTCCAGATCAATGCCATTAGATGTAGAGTGGTTGCGACATTTCCAAATTGTGGTTATAATAGAAATTATGACAAATATTGATAGAGTTATGGTGTTTTCAAAATCTGTTGTGTTAAAATTCTTGCCATATTTTGACCAACTATTGGAAAAACGCCCCACCTTTGTTTCTTGGGCGTTTTGGTTATTTGGGAAGAGTGAAATTAATTTATGCACATGGTGGAGGATGCCTTGCACATAGAGAAAAGCTTTACGTGTTTTTAGGCTATCTTTGAAGGGGATGCCCACCTTGGAAGGATACACATGGCATAACCACCTAATTATTTTATTATTGTTTGAATTGTCCCATGAGTTCGTTATGTGAGGGATAATTATTTAATTGTTTTCCTTGGATATAAGGATGTATCTAGATAACTCCAAGTATATTTTATTGTTTCTTCTTTGAAAAGAAAGTGGATCTCAAGGATTTGTTGCTACTTTTAGTAAGGAAGTTGTTGAGAAGGTTATTTTATTGGTATTCCTTGGAGAACTAATGGATCTAGGAAAACAATTATTGTTTTATTGTAAATGGAGATGGAGCTCAACTCTATTTAAGGAGTAGCTCTCTCCATCATTTGTCATGGTTGGATTTTTGGAGTTTCCCCTCCTTGGAGCTTAATGGATATATCTTTCATGGAGCATATGTGATGTGTAAGGGTTTTCTCCTATAAATGTGTGGCTTATTGTTCTAATGCTTCTTATTATTGCTTATGTGGTAGAGATTGCTAGAACTTGCTTTATAGGGCCAAGAGGATGATATTACCCACCCCATTGGAAGGGTCTTATGAGAGGAGTTTCTGCCTCTTGAATCCTTTATTGTCTTGTACATGGTGGTATTTTCTTGTATCTAACATCTTCTAGAGTGGGTGCTAGACTAATACTTCATTGTGTAAGGCATACACTAACGGCGTAATTTTGATGTGGCACTTTCAAGGCCCTCCTATTATTCCTTACTTTCATTATTAGCAATGTTAAGTTCTTCTTGTGGCATGTATATTGTATCCCTTGTAGTCTTAACTCTTTATTGAGCTTGCCCTCTTGGACGAACCTCTTGACTCCATTTTCCATTGTTGGATTGGCACTAATCTCTTGATCCCACCATCATTATTTTACCATTAAACTGCAAAAACATTGTTTTGCTAGAGCTGTCTCTTCACATCACCTTTGAGCTTCATTGTTATAGCATTAGTAATTCTAATTGCTAGGGATACCCCCCTTAAGTTGAAGAAGAGCCAACCAAAAGAAAAAGGATAGGTTTCTTAGGTGACAGTGGTGACCCTCCTAGTAGTTCCCCCTTGGGTTGCACCTTATGGTTTAGGGATTTTATCGGTAAGTGCGAGTTGGGGATGTAACACATTGCAATCTTAGTATAGTATTAGAGCTTGAAATGAACCCAATCCACGAAATGCAAAATTATTTGACAGACTTCCATTAATTTAAGAATGTTAGAACAATATTGTCTTCTTGAAAAAGAGCAACTAATTGTCTGACTTGATTGAACAGTTGTCTCTCATTGTCAACCAACTAGTCATTCTACCATAATTGCAAGATACATTTCTTCACCTATTTCTTAAACCAATCTAGTTGTTGCTTGTAAGATGCTTTGTTCTACATGATTGAGTTACTTGACTTGTTGCTTTACCTTCCCAACCTTTGGTCAAATTAGTATCTAGTTAATGTTAAAATAATGTAACTGCAAAGTGTATTCTTATTATTATTTGATATATTATTCATTGGATCAATCCCCATT
>ML786194.1:624286-649946 GCA_009831015.1 Picea engelmannii | reverse complement strand
TGGGTTTTCTTCCCCTAGAGGGTTTTCTAGGATAAATGCTGTGTCTCTTGTGATTGTGTATTTCTCAGTGATCTTGTGTTATGCTATTGTTATCTATTGAAATGCAAAGAACTATAATAATGGTTTAAACATTAACAATTAATACATGTTCAACAATTCCTAGTTCCATGTGTAATTGAATGGTATCAAGGTTTTTGTTTGGGCATTAGATCATTAAATTTAGGAACATAATACATTGCAGTGTTAGGATAGTATTAGAGCACTCAAAATGAGCATGATCCACGATTTGTTTTATTTTTATTCTTCAATAAATGCACATCCTAGGAAACCCACCGGGCACTTCCTCTCATTCCAAGGATAGTACCCAAGGTAAACTGGATGGTCGTAGTTTTGGCAACCTAACTTGGTGGGCACATCGAGTGAGGCCCACAATATTCACAGAGGCAACTAGCCCGGGGACTTGACCTCATGACACCTTGCTTGTAATTCATAACATTCAACCACTCGAGTTAACCCACCAGGCTAAAATGTAATGTAAAATTATTTGATAAGGCTTCCAGTAATTTAAGAATCTTAGAAATAACATTGTCTTCTTAAAAAAGAACAACTAATTGTTTGACTTGATTGAGCAGTTGCATCTCTTATTGTCAATCAATTGGTCTTTCTAACAAAATTGCAAGATAAGTTTCTTCCCTATTTCCTAAAGCAATCTAGTTGTTTCTTGGAAGATCTTTTCTTCTACAAGTCTAGGTTACTCGACTGGTTGCTTCACCTTCCCATCCTCTACTCAAACTATTGGAATATTGTGGGAAACATTATCTCTGGGTTGTGCACCATGTCAAGTGACGATATTTCAATCATGTTTTTTTATTCATCCCAATATTTTTTCCTTAGGTACAAGGAAAAACGTGCGTTGTGTACATGTTTTGCATATCTACGATCTTTACAAGGATTGCTAGGCGTTCTTCCATAGAATGGTCATTGAATCCACATATGTTATCGAATTTCAAGTTAGTTCTATCATTTTAGGGGAAATCAAAACTTAACGCAGTATTTCCCACATCTACTGCCTCCCAATATCATCCTTGATCTTGTTGACCTCCTCTTTGGATACTTGAATCTTTAGGTGCACTAGCGCAATATACAACCTATGAGCTCCTCTAGCTTGTGTCATTGTGCATACATTTAGATGTGGAATGTGAATTAACTTCAGAATTTGCACACCATACCTTTTGATTGTTAGGGGAGTTTCTTGTATTGTTTGATGCACAATGTTGACAAATTTCATAATATAGCATCTAGTCAATGCTCACTTTTCGCATTCTTGTTAGTTTCTTCTATATGGTTGTTAAGGTCATTCTCACAAATGGAAAATCATCTTTCGTGTGACAATTCACAGTGTAGACGATGAAACATAATTCATCTTGAGTTGTCCTTAATGTCAATTCTCTCAATTGATTTTGCATTCTTTCCATCTAAAGATCACATCAACTTTCTTCATTTGTTTGAATCCAATCATCCTTTGTTTTCAATTGTCATGCCCTTTGGAGGGATTTCTAATATCTTTGTGGATTGTGCTCTCTTAGAGTCCCTATTAACCTCAAGTTTAATCCTAGAAGGAACCATCTTGTTGATCCTTGTTGGAATGTGACATAATAAATCCTTGAACCAACAATCATAATCTTCGAGGGTCTCCATAGGCTATTATTTCTCCATAGCCTATTATTTTCTTTCTTTTAGCATCTAGGATGCCAAATATTGCTTAATGGTGTATAAGAACGTGGATAGAAATTCACTGTTGTTGAATATCCTCCTTCCATAACACATCACCTCCCTGATTGAGATTCTTGAATCAATTTAGGGCTCGATCTATCAAAGAAGCTCCAAACTTAGCCATTTATATATTTGAGTCGTCAGTGCCTTGAGCTTTCTGGTTGTCTCACAAACAATCAATGCTTCTTAGGGGCCGTCTACATGACCATCTTAGAGAGGTAAGGCCATAATAGTGTCGATGGTAGTTGTGAGTTTTCTAGACCTAGATGTATTTGAACTTTATTAGTTATTCTTATCTTCCTTTTTCACATCTCAGGTTTGATAAATATGATTTCTTCAATGTTTTCTTGTTCATGTTCTTCAATATGAAAGATGACCTGAAAAGCTCTATCAACATATTCTTTTAATGCAAGTACTGACGACTTCCTCACTGTTGATTGGGTATTGTCTTCTAAATCTCCAATTTCATTCTAGCTAGAGCATTGGCTGAACAAACTATTTATTCTCTCAAGCTCTATATTTCCCTTATCTGACAGGGAGGAAATTCCAGAATTCAATAATGTGGTGTAACTGTGTTCATCTTATTAATGTAAAATCAGATGAAAATTATACATAAACTTAAGCACAAGCACCAAGATCTAGTCAATCTAATCCCCTATGGAAAGAATCAAACAACATAAGTAGATCAAATAGCAAACATGAAAGAAGAAGGCTTAATGTGGTCAAACCCCAAGGTGGGTAAATATCCACAAGAAATTGACTTCATATTATTCAAAGATCTCCCATTACAATAGCTAGAGCACACTCTAAAGTATGAAGTTCAAATGGAATCCATACACTCTCTCAAGCACATGATTGAGCCTCCAAGACCTTTCTTATATAGGTTTGAGGGATGGATACCAATTTCATGATAAATGTTGGATAAACTCTCTGGTAGGATTTAGTGAGTTAATTAAAAATAAGAAGCCAATAATGGTTGATCTTTGAGCTTTCACATGGTCTAATGATGCCTCATTATGTGTACACATGTCTAATAACAATACTCTGGCAACCATCATAATGACAAGCAGTACAAGAACAAATGTGGCCACTAGACAATCATTATGTATAATTTAACACTTCAGGATGAATCATTGATTAAGTGTCAATCCTTTGGCTGTTGTCAGAGTTTCAAAACAAACAATCTCCGTTAAGTTAAAATCAACATCTTTTCTCATCTATATTGGTCCCCATCTCAAGCTAAGTTCAGGAACTCGTGCAATATTCTTTTTTTCTTTGACAGATTGCTGCAACACATACCACAGTCGAGCCTATTAAACAGCTCTCCCTATGGGTTTCTATTGCAATTGGTTGATGGAGGATAATTGCCTTTCTTCTCTCTTTGACATTCTCTGTGCAGTACTTTCATAACCAAACTCCCAAGGCTCTATCTTGTTCTGTGCTTTTTATGTCAGTTGGTTCTTTCTCAATTTGTGGCACTCTAAAGGGGGCATTTTATTGCATAATTTAAGTATTAGTTTGATGTTTTTTTTGGCTAGATCACCATGGCTAAATCATATGAGAACTGGTTTCTGTGTTTTCCCTTAAATAAATATCTCTATGGATAGATTTATAGTGTTTGTATTGGATTCCTTATTTGCTCGTTTGTTTTTTCCTTGTTTAAACAGTGCTGCAATGCTTAGCTTCTACTCTTATGTCTATGCTTCTGGAGGGAATCCACCATCTAAAAAGTTGAGAGCATCTGCTGGGAGCCAGTCGGCATAATTTCTCTATGAAGAAAACAATTGATTGGAGATAATGTATAGTATACAACTTTGTTAGTGGTAATCTCTGAAAGCATAAATAATTTCAAGTAAAGCATGTTCACACCTTTGTTTTATTATTCTATAACACTATCTGAGCAATAGTCTGATCTCTAGAATGCTATCTAGAGTGCTATTTATTGAGAGACCAGGTAACCTCCAAATAACTCACAATGAAAGGGCGGAAGAACAATAATACGATGGCCTGATGTTTTACCTGAGCCATGAATTCTGTAGTAGTCATCATTGTTATCATTCTGAGCTTGATTGTAAGGACCTTCTAAGGTGCGTATTATCTCGATATACATAGTAGGCCCTTGAAGACCCTTGAATGAGTTTCCTTATTTTAGATGACTAGGGGTGTAGCTTGCTGCAGGATGACACCTGTTCAGTAAACAAGTAAATATTGCATGGTTGATTTTGATGCTCTTTTGTTTTGGATCCTGAAATTTTTGATATAAGATATTTGTAGCGTGCCATAATTATTTTAGAATATATTGTGATTTTCCTTTTCGTTTTCTGATATGAAGAAAGAGGTAACTATAACTTGTACTTCAGTGAGAAACTAATCCAGTCTGCTAGTTCCATTGGAATTTGAAGTGAAGCTGTCTTTTTATGTTGTGTCTTGCTTTGTGTACTATAGATGCATGAGAGAAAAAGCTAGTATGACATGATAATTCCTTGTTTTACTTAGTAGCATGTGTGCCAATGTTTCTTGTCATACATCCTATGACTGGATTGTCAATAGAGAATCCATTTCTTCGTTATTAAGGTAACGGCTTTGAGGCTAGATGCTTTGTGTGTCCATGAGTAAGATTTGAACCTCAAGATGTGGATAACAACACCTAGGAATTGGTCAGACCCTTAATACTGTGATACAATGGCCATGTTGAGTTGCATACTTTCATCAATTCATCCAAATATTCACAATTTATATTTCAGATAATATAAGTTTTGTTTAGATGTCGTTCTTTCCTTAAATAGGGACGTTTGACTCTTGTACCTTGGAGGACACATCCAGGGCCTATGTCTGTTCCTAGCATATCTCAAAGCTCGTGGTTAATGTGATTTTTGATTTATACTCTTGACCTTGACAGTGCAACAAATTCCAGGGGAAGGAACAACCTAGTACTATATAACATATTGCATTCCACTATAAACCATAAATACATACTTATAGGGGCAATGGCATTCATGCTGTAATAGGAAATAATAATTTAGTTTAGAATGAGTAGAGGAAAATTATAAAGTTTGTTTTTATCAAAGTAGTCGATTTATGTCTAAAAAGCTGAAAAAGAGATTCTTAAAATGTGTTACACGTTCTGCTACCATTGGTTCAAGATTAAAAAATTAATAAGATAGATATTTAACTTAAAAGGAAGGATCTTGTGCAAGAATTGTTAATACATTCTACTTTTATATTGTTAATTTCTAAGCAAACTAAAAAAAAAGTCACTATCTTGTGCAAGAATTGTGTATTGAAGTTGATCTAAAGAAAGGATGACTAGAAATCCATTAATACTAACATTTTGCAATGGAGATAAAAAAAATAGATTATGTAGGTGCCTGTTACCACATAATCTAGCACCTTAGTTCAAAGCCTTCAAAAGGTGCCAAGATTAGTGAAACATCGAAAGATGTCACCAGTCACCTAAGCAACAACTTCCCTTGTTTTAGTGAAGGATAAATCTAATAGAAGGGAGGATTCCCTAGTAGGAACTAAGACTCCTAAGGTAAGACACAATCAAGTCTAAGGACTCCTAAGTATTTACCCAATTCACCACCAAAGAGATGTATCAATCAAGTCAAGGATAAGGTGGTTACTCATAGTAAATTCCAAATTTGGTTAAAAGTGATCTAAGGTTGATTTAGGGGGTTTATCAAGTAACAATCTCGTGCAAAACATTCCCCAAACCACTCAAATCTGAAAATTACCAATGGCTGTTGTAAATCTTGCATAAATGATGGGAAATTACAACAGTAAACAAGTTACAACAACAATATAATTTAGTTGTCAAAGTAAGGTATAAATCGATAGAAAATAGGGCTAAATCAATTAATAAATCTAGGGTTTGATTAATTTTTAATATCTGAAAATTACAAGGCTTGTAACAGCCATCTAAAACAAGACGTTTAGCCCTAATTGTGAAGCAATATAAATCACTAAGGAAAACTTTATGCAATAAAATGATTTTAGGGAATATACAAGAAAATCCTTAGGATTTTAGGTCAAGAATATGCAAGAAAACCCTAGAATTTTATGTAAAAAATATGCATGAAAACACTAGACGTCTAGGGTTTTTGTTCGCTGAAAATTAAATGTAAGCTAAACAAAACCCTAAATTTACCCTAAAACATTGATAAAGACTGAAGTTTTGAATTTTAGATTGACTATGTGGGGGAAGATTAGTGCCCACTAATTCTTTTGGGCATATGTGGTAAATTAAGATATCCCTTGAGAGAATGTAAGTAGATATAAGGTGATATTTAGGGTTTTCCACTACAAACCCTAGAAAATCCACCTAATACCTTTAAACTTCAAGACAATTCAAGTGAAGATACTCTAGTATTAATATTTTAAGGGTTTAAACGAAGGGATTTGTCTAAGAACAATCTGAAGAGGATGCACCACCACCACCAAAGAAGTACAATTACACTTAAATCATTCATAAACAAAATTCAACAAGATTTAGAGAGACTACTTACTCAAGAAATCATTTTCATCCATAAACCCTAGACATGAAAATCCATAGAAATTGCAAAATCATCCATAAAACATCATCCTCAAGAAGATGCTCTAGTTATCCATCCATAGCATAGAAGTCATAGTAGACAAGTAATGTTCTCCACAAGTAGTAATGAATTACAAGTGACAAGTGCCTCTCTTATTTATATGAGAGATAAAGCACCCTTGTCATCCTTCAAAAGCCCCCAAAACATAAAATAATTCCTTTATCTCTCACAAACCCTAGAGATGAGGCAACAAGACAAAATATCGATGACACAAGAATGGATAGGTCACTAAGACCCCCAACGATGCCTTCAAAATGAAGTGTTCAAATGCTAAGACATCCACCTCAACATGTGGAATGATCTCCTAAAAGGTGGAATGACCTCTTCAAAAGGTGTCCCCCAAGAGTGGTAAAAAATTCAGCAACACTCTCTCAACAGTTTTTAAAAACACCATAACTGTGTCATTTTTGTCTTCAGTTTATGGAAATCTCGTGGCCATTTTACATCTAATGACATTGATCTAGCGGAATTTTGGGGATTCTGTCAAAAAATAATTGTTCATGAAGTTGGTTGCCCTTAAAATATGTGAAAAGGCATGTGAAGGGGCTCCAAAGTGAAACTGTAATGTCCCCTTCCCAGTGATGACTCCAGGAGGAGCGACTAAGTGGCCTATACTGATTCTCATAGGCTATAGTTAAGAGAAAAAGGGAATCCAATAATTATTTAGTGTCATTTACCAGAAAATCCTAAGTTGAAAGTGAAATTAAGTAATAAAGTGGAAAAAGATGATTAAGTGACTTAAAAGAATAATTAAAGATAAGACTTAGGAAAAGTCACTTAATTAATTAAAGTGAACATGGAATTAGATGAGAAAAAAGAGAAAAAAGGTGTTTTAAGTGACTTAAGTGATTATTAAGTCAAAACTTAATGAAACATTACTTAATTAATAAAGTGAATGAAGAATTAGGGTTGGGAGAGTATATGAAGGAGAAAAACGACGTAATTCCTCATTATTGCAGATTATGATTTGAGAATTGACCGAAGAGGAGAAAACAGACAGGTTCAGGCGAATCAATGGAGGATTGTGGATTCCAGGAGGAAGACACCAGTTGATTGGATTCGGTGTTGAGAGACACCCTAGCCAATTGGGAAAACCATACATGTTTTCCATTGCTTCATCACAGTTTCAGTGGCAGTTTCAATGCGGATTCCAGAGGAGGGAATCAGTCACAGAGTAGGTCTCTTCACTTGAAGAGGCCTAGTGAATATTAGCCCTTCAAACCTAGTTGAAATAAGGGCAAGGCGCTTCCATTGAACCATCCAGAGTAGGTTTTTGAGCATCGTAACTGCCAGGGTGTCATATTAAGGCAGTGAGGGTTTGCAGTGGGTTTACCGGCATCAAGGATAGTACAGTTTATTAGATCTACTCATCCAGGGAGGCATTGAGCCATATTCCTCCCAATCCATTGGAGGAGGAGGCAGGGCGCCTCTATTGAGACAATTTACAACAGATTCTGATGGTGGAATCATCCAAGGAGACTTATCCAGCCATTTTCGGTAGTTGCAACGTAACTTTGTGGGGGAAAAGAAGGGAAAGAAGGTCGCCATCCTTAGGGACTTAGCAGATCAGTAGATCCTTCCGACACAGTTGAGCTTGGAGCAGGGCACATCCAGTGAGTCAGTTTCCATAAGTTTCTGACGGTGGAATCCAACAGATCCACCTTGCATGCGACAATTCCTCATGCATGCAACAATTTTCCACGTGCATGTCATCCGTCCAGCTTGCATGCCATCTTTCAGGCTTTGCATGGCATCGATCTATCACATGTACTTTCTGGTACTTTTCTAGTTTATATCTTTGTACTTCCAACATAGATCCATTCATTATCTAATCTATCTGAAACTATTTGATTATTATTTACATGCATGCAATTGCGAGTGAATTTTTGTACATGCATGCGATTGTTTGTAATTGACTACTTAATCAAAATATCTAAACAAGCCATTCTACTCAAACAAACAAACATGCAAGCTTCACATGAAGCTCAGAACTATTAAAACTCAATCAGAAACCCTTAACCACGTCTAGAATCCCAAAGAGTATCAATTTCAGTAGCAGATAGTCAATAGTTGAGGTTATATCCAGATCTGTGGATTTAAGGATATTACAATGGTATCAGAGTCGGTTTTCCTGCCAGCCTAAGGGTATTCAGTGAGAAGAAATTTCAGATGGAAAATCAGTGGGATCAAGATTTGGAAAATCAATGGGCACAAGCTGAGGAGTTTACGAATTGTTTGAGTGAGTATATGGTGCTTGGTGAGGCATTTTATGTTAAAGTTTTAAATTCTAGACTAGTTTACAATTGCAGTAAGCTAATTAGGATCTCAAGAAGATGAACCATACACAAATTACACAATGGGTCGGCTCGTTTGACCATAGGCAATGCTCTTTCATTGCCACCCAACCATAGGCATCCTCAAGTGCCACCCTCGAGCAGAGCAAGATACATGTTGCATAATGATATCCAAGAGAAAGTCACCCAAATACATTGATATATATTGTTACAAATGTGCCTAATCTGCTAACTTAGAAATGCCTCAGATCAGGCCGAATTTTTCTGCCTCAGACTAGTACTCTTGCGGTTGCCTCAGATGTGTTAGGAGGGTGAGTTGTTGTGTGTCAAATGAGGAAGGCTTGATCTATATTTATACTAATTCGACTTTGAACTTTTAGGGCCGACTTCTCCTTCTAGAAATTATAATTTCCCATTATAATTTTTCTCTGTAGGGCCGACTTTACTTTTGTTACGTACACGTTATCTTCATAATAGGTCCGATTTATGCCCTTGTCTCTCATCGCTAGAGAAGGGTTTTCTCTTCTCAGGATATCAATCTGTAGGAGGTCTCTTGGAGGTGAATACCTCCCACAACTGCCATTAACATCAACACTCCCTCTTAGTTAGGAAGGCATTCTCAGTGATTTTTACACCTGGTCCTCATAGCCTCACAGGCTATACCATGGTTCTCTGACCACGTCATGGTATTATAGACCATGTTATTGGTAGCATCTCCTCGTCACACATTGCTACTCCAATGTGGACCTTTTCCATCTTCTAGGGCCTCATCACCACTAGAATGACACTAGGGTCTCATCGACAGTTAGTGTCCCATTGTCAAGGACCTCATCACCACATGACATATCTCATCAAGGAATAATGGTCTCCAAGGGTTGTTGGGCACCAACCCAAATGAATGTTCTCCCAACTTATTAGGGTTGTTGAGAACCAACCCATGTGAACATTCTCCCAACCATATGACCATCAGGTCTCCAAGGGTTGTTGGGCACCGACCCAGATGGATATTCCCAACTCTTAAGGGTTGTTGGCTAGTGGAATATCCTCCCAGCTGCTTGGACACCTCAACCACTTGAGCTTGACCTCAAGGGTACGTCACACATGGCTCATCCCATGTGGACACGTCAACACATGGCTCATCCCACATGGCTCATCCCATGTGGACACGTCAACACATGGCTCATCCCATGTGGACCTCTAGAGGCTCCTCCCTCTAGAAACACTAGGGTCTATCCCATAGTGTGACATCATGGGTCCACTCCCCATGACATGTCCTCTTGTGCTCAACCACTAGGGACATCACTCTCACAGATTAACTTGACTAAGTCCATAGGAGTACGAACTAGAGAACCATCTCAAGTCAACTCAACTCAGCCCATAGGAGTATGACATGAGACCAAAATAAAAGTCAACTCAACTCAGTCCAGAGGAGTATGAATCATCTCATAGATCAACTCAACTAACTCCATAGGACTATGATCTTACCTATCACATAGGTGTCCTCACAGATAAACTCAAATCAGTCCACAAGAGTATGATCTGGGGAATGTCTCAGGAAGCTGCAATCATCAACCGTCCCTCTCAACGAGGGAGGCATCATGCCAAGTCTCTCACGTAAGTACTCGAACTTCATCCTGGCAAGAAGCTTCGTGAGATCATCTGCAATCTGGTCTTCTGTAGGGAAGTACTGCACCTGTATTGTCTCCCTCTGCATCATGTCTCGAACATAATGATATCACTGACCAATCAAGTCTATAAAAAGCTTGCGAAGCCACACTGCTTCACAAACTGCCATCCACAATACTATATGTTTTTGTGGTACTTAAGGTATAAAAGTCCATTTTTTGCTATGCCAGGAAGCCATGCCAAGGTAAAGAAACACCTGGAGGTGTTCTACAATGCTCCTTGCCTTATTGGAGTCATCATATCCCTGTAATCTTGCGTCAATACTGAGTACATATCTCAGGCCATATCCATCAATCCTCATATACCAAGTTCGAGGTGCCTGAATAAGTCCATACAGAGCCTTCTTCGATCTGCACGCATGAGACTTCTTCTCATGTATCACGAAACCAACTGGGTACTTGATGTACACTTCTTTCTCAATCTCCTCATTGAGAAAGGTTGTCTTCTCATCCATCTGATGTAATCTCCATCCCATGACTATTGCAAGAGAAATGCTCGTTTGGATGGAAATATATCGAGCAACATGAGCAAATGTCTCCGCATAATCTATTCCCTCCACCTGAGAGAATCATCTTGCAACAAATCTCATTTTTGTGCTTCTCGATGCTCCTGTTAGCTGCATGTTTGATCTTTATAGATCCACTTGGAAGTCACCACAGACTTCCCTTATGGTCTCAGAACAATATTCAACACATCATTCTTCACGATGGGCTAATACTCCTCCATCATGGCTTCTCTCCATATCTCCTAACTGGATGCTTCCTCATAACAGAAGGGTCAGGAATCAATGATGTGGCTCATAGCTGCAACATAGCCTGAATGTCTCTGTGGTCTCTGGTTCTCTTGGAAAGTACAACATGAGCTGTATGTTCTTCTGCTTCCTGCAGAGTTTGATGAGCCCACACAAGCCTCTTTTGGCCTACTGTAATATCTCAAGGAATATCAACTGGATTATTTGGATCGATGGGTTCAACTACCTCCCTCTGCACTGTTGAAGGGTGAGGGGGAGAAGTCATCATCTCCTCCTGCTTTCACTGTCAATCTCCATGTGAGATCCTATGGATCTCAAGAAGGCTATCTCCTCTTCAAAGGAAACAACTGTCATGGGTCCACACAAATGTGAATGCATCAGGTCCAAGATCCCCTTGGATCTGCTGTCACTGCTTGGAAAGGATCCCATAACCTCTGCGAGTGCCATCATGCTCTACACGAAGATCTAGAATGTAGATTTTAATGACAAAATCAGCAAGCTAACAATTCTGTCATACACTTAGTAACCTAGAGATAACTGTCTTGCATGAACTCTGAAATGTCTCAAACCCACATTCAGAAATTTCCATAAGCAAAAATACACATTGCTAAGCAAATATGCAACGAAAATAAACATAATGAACAACATTCAATCACCCATGAAAAACTCAAAAATTTAGGCAAAAGCCAGGGAAAACCCTAATGTGGGGAAACCCAATGAGAGAGAGAGAGAGATTTTATTATTCATCTTCAGGAAAGTACATATCAGCAACAAACTCACAATTTTCAGCCAAGAGAAAATACCTCACAGCACCAAAACTGTGCTCCACAGATCTACCTCGATTTTTGTGCCAAGTATGTACTTATGTACGACCCACCCATAATTGCAGCACCTCGAAAATTGTGCGAACAACCTGCTGTACGGATTGTTTTGTATGACCCATCAACAACAAAACAACCTTGAAAACTGTGAAATCCCCGCCTCGATTTCTGTGCCCTTTTTCTTCTTGCTGTACGGATTGTACGGATTCGTACAATACGACCTCCCACAACAAAAAAATAACTCAGCAATGAAACATATATGCTCCCTTGGTATTTGTGCCCACTTTGTCTTGGGAAATGTGCCCTCAATGCTGCCCTAATTTTCCTCTCTCAAGCCTACTCGAAAATTCTCTCAATCTCCTCCTCTTGTATCTTGCACACTACCCAATGCATTCTTTTATAAATCTGAAAATGACCTTTTACCTCCCAAGTGTCTTTTCACCTTCCCCAACCCTAAATTCAAAGGCCAAGATCTAATCTTGCCTTTTTCGAGATCAAAGGTCATGATTCATTCCCTCCAAAATGAATCACTTAAAATATTAAAGTACATTTCACTTTATTACATAAGTGCACTTTATGAAATAAAGTCACTTTAAAATTAGAAGGTACACTTTATTAAAAAATCACTTTAATAAAAGAACCACTTTACAACTTTATAAAAACCCATTACAAAGTTAAGTGCCTAGTAGTGTAAACATAAGGTTACATCCGCATACAAGACAAAACATGTGGAGTACCTCCCGAGCTAAAAATCTAACACTCCCTCTTAGCGAGGGATGTACTCACTACCATCTCCATCATCTGGTCCCATCACACTCTGCTCAGTAGGAGCTCCCTCTGAACCTGGAGTTATCTTCAACACCTGTACATAACTCGAACTAGAAGATCTTCTCCTGGCAGTAAACCCGGAACCCTGAGCTCCTTGGAGAATCCACTCCATCCTGAGCATTGGTTCGACCACACTGACTGAGCCTCCTATCAGTGCTCAGAAGAGACTCGCTCTCTTCTCTTGGAATGAAAGGTTGAATCCTTGGGCCCATCGTAGTCTCAGGAGCCTCCTCATGCTCCTCATCCGACGCTGAATCATACATTGAAGGCTGTCCTCGCAACATATTCAACCCGTTCACTCGATCACCGATCAGCTGCAGTTCCATCGGGTCCGCTCCCTCCCTGTAGATAAAGACATGTTCCCTCTTGAACAATGTATAATATTCTACATCCTCCAAGACTGAGACTGAGAGAAAGTTAACCCTCAACCCTGGAACAAAGAGAACTCCATCAAGCTCTAGGAATCCTCCATACTTGAGTTGGAATCTAACCCTTCCAACTCCATGTACAACTCGCGCCATACCACCTTCATTTAACACCTGTCGGTCAAGACCTGTCTCTGTGATATTTATGAATACTCGCTAGATTCCCATCACGTGGCAAGAGGCTCCACTATCCACAATCCATCTGATATCACCTCCAAATCCTCCGCTATCGACACTGAAAACTAGGGTAACCAAAGAAAATCCCTTGTCATACTTGGAAGCAAAGTCCTCCATGGCTGCTATAGTAGCTGTCTTAGGCTCCTTTGGTTCCTTCTTCTGCTTCCTCTCAGGACAATGAGAAGCAAGGTGCCCCAACTGGTTACAACAATAACATCTGAATTTTCTCAAGTCCCTCCCGAAACTTCCTTTCTTCTTGCTCTTTGCAATAAGAGAAATATTCTCATCAGCTCCATCTATCCACTGCTCTGAGATCCTTTCTGGATCTCCTCCTGAGTGAAATCATCCCACAATCTGCTCCAATCTGGAAGATGCTCACGACCCACCACACACTTCACAAAGAGTTCTCATTTCTTGGTGAAGCCTTTCAAGGCTATCACCACCAACTCTGAATCTGATATGACCTCTCCAACAACAACCAACTCATCTTTCACTTGAGCTACCCGGGTAAGATAAGAAGAAACACTCTCCTCCTTACCCATCTTGGTATCATGCGACTTAGCCTTCAAGACCATCTTCCGGTTCTCATTCTTTGCCTCAAATAAGTTCTCAAGTGTATCCCACATCTCCTTGGTTGTCTTCTTCTCAACCAAGTGTGGGATAAGGTGATCCTTCACCCCATCCAGAATAACAACAAGATCTGCTGCGAGAACCACAACAACAAAACTGATAAAGTTCCAAATCTTGTTCTCCTTGGGAACAACTGACATCTTAACCTTCCATTGCAAATAGTTGGAGATGCCATCCAACCGATCTTCAAATCTAATGCATGCAACCATATTCCCTGTTACAACTTAAGGAAAAAAATCACAAATTTTTCCTCTTCAACCTTGCCCAAAAATCTCATTGCTCATTATCACTCAGAGAGAAATCTCTGATACCATGTAGATTTTAGTGACAAAATCAACAAGCTAACAATTTTGTCATACACTTAGCAACCTAGAGATCACTGACTTGCAGGAACTCTGAAATGTCTCAAACCCACATTCATAAATTTCCATAAGCAGAAATACACATTGCTAAGAAAATATGCAGCGGAAATAAACACAATGAACAACATTCAATTGTTAGAATATAATGGATGTGCTCGTTTTACCATTGACAATATCTCTATTGTCACCCAACCATAGGCTGAAGCTACCTTCCGAGCACCTTAACCTTGACAGAGAATCACTCCAGAAGCAAACCCTAGGCTAGATAGCTAAACAAAGGGTAGCGCACCTTTCCCCAAGGATAGCGCACCAACAAGAGCTGATCAGATAGTCCAAACCCTAACCAAGAGATAGTCCAAGCCAAAACGTAACTGCTAACTGCAACAACTGCACCGACAACTCTCCTCAAACCTGCACACAAAACTAGGCATTGCAGTGCGCACAAGTGTTGCTCTGCAATTCTGAGACTGCCTGCCAAAATGAAGACTGACCTCTTATATTTATAGTAATTCTGGCTAATTGCCTAGGCCGACTTCTCATTCTGGGTATCTGTCTGTTCAATATATTATTATTTCTTCTGGCCGACTTCTTCTCTTGGAGGCTAATAACCTAATACAAATTATCTTCTTGAGTCGACAAGTCTTCTAGGGTTATTAGCCAACTCATTAGGGTTTCTTCTTGCTTCCCAAAGTATTCTATTCTCGTCAGGTTTACACATGGAGGTAAATACCTCCCTCAGCTACCATAATATCAACACTCTCTCCTAGCTAGGGAGGTATTACAGGTAATGGTCTTGAGCACAAAACATACCATTCACCTGCTAGCATCAACATAGTCGTCTAGACTATCTCATGAGTATCATTATCACCATCAGTATCATCAACTGCATCATCTATCAAAACCATACTCCATCTGAGTAATCAGACATGATGCTGGATAAGTCACTCACATCACAGAGTGATACAAGAGCCATTCTTCTGTCCTAGAAGAGTAGATGTTCTGAACCATTTTTCGTCTGGAAAATCTCTGTCCTTTAATCATTCATCTGGCTGATAATCATTTACCAAACTGTTGATAGTCTTCAAGGTAATCAGAACAAAATAGAACACAACTGTGTCTATCCATAGTAGTACATAACTACAATCCAGTGGTACACTACCACACCCAAGTAGCAAACAAGTACTTGATCAGTAACGTATAGTCACGATTAGTGGAACACATCCACCACAGTAGTATACATCTACTTTCATACAATCTTCATAACAATCATCTGATATCAACCTGCACATAAACAATGTTACGATATAAACTGAATCATCCGGGCCAATCTTTCACTCACATCTGTGAGATTTGAAGGAATATCTTCCCTCAGAGTAGAACATCAACGATGGGCTATCTGCCTTATTCTTCTCAAACAAGGAAGAATGATTGTTTTGATTTATGAACCTGGACCATTCCTCACCCTGGGCCATTCCTCCGACACTAAACAAAGTGTAACTTGGAGAGAATGAATCTGCCCTAAGGAATGCCTGTCCCTGATTGATGAACCTGGACCATTCCCCACCCTGGGCCATTCCTCCGGCACTAAACAAAGTGCAACTTGGAGAGAATGAATACACCCTAAGTATTGACTATCTGGACCATTTCCTCTGTTAACCACAAGAGGAAAAGACTATCCTGTACCAACCTCCAAAACAAACCATTCCTCATGTTAACCACAATGAGAAATCACTGTTTGGCAAGGCGGGCCAGTCTTCTTGAGTAACCCTCAAGAAGAGAGACTGCCCTAGATCACTCCCCATGTTAACCACAATGGGAAGTCGCTGTCTATGGTACATCAACAATCCGGACCATTTCCCATGTAATCCAATTTCCGAACATGAAAGAATCTGCTAATCTTGAACCATTCTTCGAACTGAAAAATGACTGTCCATCAATCAATAATACATCAGTGCTCCCTCCCAACCTGGGAGTCATCTCTTCCTTTTTCAATAAGGAAGTCGTCTCCACGAGCTCCAGCTTGAGTACGCAAACTCTTTCATCTTGGATAGAAGCTTTACCAAAATGTCTGCTCATCTGCTCATCTGTGGAGATATGTATTGGAGAACCATTTTCTCCTTTCTGGACTTCATCATGGATAATGTAATGCTTGATTTCAAATGTACTTTGGTCTGGAACACTGGTTTTCTTTGAAGGCTTCATGTAGCTCTGATCAATAAAGTATAGCATTGTTGGAAAACTGGAACATATCCATGTGGCACTTATTCTGTCATCATGAGATCAGATCTTCTGAGTACATCTTGATACAATATCTCTGTTATAGAAGATCTTCACCACGCTTCTGCTGTGCACTGGAGGTTCTCCACCAAGTTGTCTTCTTCTATCTGCATACAAGGGTCTCTTTCTGGTATGCCTCAAAGTTTTCAGGTTGCTCTTCATACACTCTTTATTCAATTTCTCTGGAGAACTGTCTTTGCATTCATCTGATGTAGAACTCCAACTCATGGATGTTGCGGATGATATAATGACTCATGTAGAGATATGTCTGGTTTACTGGAACAAGTAATCATCATAGTCTTCTCCCTCCATCTGGGAGAACCTCTAGTTCTAGATCTCACAATGCTTTCATTCATAAGTCTTTCATACACTGTTCTTCATCACGACTTTCAGTTCCTCTGCTTGATTGCTTTTATTGAGTTCATATCAGGCTGGCAATCTTGTGATTCTTAATACAATGACTGGTTGTTCTGGATTCTCTTTCTTTCTTGGAATCTTCATGTTCTTCTCGATGTTTTTCTTTAGCTCTTGGGTCCATGGAGTTTCTTATAGATTCCATGCCCTAAAGATTCCATTTCTTTCTTTCATCATAGGATCACGGATGTGGATGGACAACCAGGAATACTTTAAGGCTTCTCTTCGAAGAAGACTTCTTCTGAGGTTGAACTGGACACGTACTGTCTTTCATGGATGCTACCATGGATATATACTTCATCATCTTCAATGGATCATAGGATTAGCTCCCTCCTAATCCTTGCTTCATGTATGAGTGCATATAATTGGATCCCTCTATCTAACAGAGTCCATGCTTCCATCTACATCCTTATTATCTTCTGCAATATATAATTGGCTCTCTCTGTCTGACATAGTCCACGCTTTCGTCTTGTTGTCTTTTACAAAATGTCATAAGTCTTTCTCCAATTTCCTCTTGATTGCTGGCTTCTTTCTGTCTTTGATTCTTCTAAGTCTCTTCATGATGGATTCGGCTTATCTTGCAATAGCTTTCACATGATTTGTTTGACGTATTTCATCCTTTCATGTGTATTATCTAATGATATCCATCCTTATCTTGTTGTTCTTCCATAGGTATGGTTCTTCTTGGAACACATTATCTTCCAAGAGATAGATATACAAGATATGTACAAAGACGATGCAAACAAGATATGTACAAGAAATAAGAAGAGTATTGTTACCTTTAGAAGAAGAAGTCGTTTTCATCCTTCTTAGTCTTCTTTGTAGGTTCCTTTTCTTCGACAATTGATGCTTCGTGTTTCTCCTTCCTTTTCTTTAGCTCAACACAATGATTCTTGTAGTGAACATACTTTCGACAGTTGAAACATTGTATTTCTGAAATGTCTTTCTCTTGATTTGGCTTTCTCCTTGAGCCAAACTTCTTTTTGTTCCTAAAATTCTTGAATCTTGCTGTGAAGGTTTGATCATTGTACTTTTTTTGGGGTTTCTCTTTTGCACTGATCCTGGATTCTTCTTGAGCACATCAAGTCCAAAGTTCTTCAAATGTAGGATACTCCTTCCTTGTGTTCATGCTTGCGGAAAATGCATCCCACGTCTTGGGAAGACCATTGAGTACTATGTTTACCAATTCCTTCTCTGAGATGATCTCTTCAATAGCTTGTAGTTGATCTCTTAACTGAGAGATTCTCACAAAATATGATGTTATGTTGTCATCATCATTCATCTTCATGTCACATAGCTCATTCTTTAGAATCATTACTTGTCCAATGTTTCTGACTTAGAAGAGGTTTGTTAGGGAATCATACATCTTCTTCGATGAGTCAAGATGGGAGATGTAGGGTATCAAGTGGTCTTTTATAGAATCCACTATGATATTCATGGCATTGATATCACCGTCTTTGAACTTCTCCATAGCTGCAACGTTTTGCGGTTCCTTCTCTTTCCCTTCTTCAAACTCTAGTTTCACGATTTTTCCTTTCACGATATCCAACACTTAATTCTTGGCAAGGATGAGATCAATCCTCGTCTTCCACGCTATGAAGTTAGAAGCTCCATCTAACTTGTTCTCTGACTTCATAGAGTAAGTCATGGCTACTTTGACTTGGTCAACCCTAGATTTGACCAAAAGCTCAAACTTCATGTCTTGGATTTATGAGAGTACTAGGAGATGCGCTAGGCTAGGTCACACAGATCTATCTGGAGATTAGCTCAATCCCTTCACTTAAGGGGCCTCAATGAGAGGATGAGGTTTTCTGCAACTGCACCTGCTAGCAACCCCAGTGGTAGTGCTATGGTGACTGCTCCTGCTAGAAACCCTACCTGTAGTTCTTCAACGAGATTAACATCCTTACGACTATGTTTCCTTCCAGTGGTTAGACTGAGTGAAGGAGGTGTGGGCACATAACCTGTTAGAATATAATGGATGTGCTCGTTTTATTTTTGAAAATATCTCTATTGTCACCCAACCATAGGTCGAAGCCACCCTCCGAGCACCTTAACCTTGACAGAGAATCACTCTGGAAGCAAACCCTAGGCTAGATAGCTAAACAAAGGGTAGTGCACCTTTTCCCAAGGATAATGCACCAACAAGAGCTGATTAGATAGTCCAAACCCTAACCAAGAGATAGTCCAAGCCAAAACGTAACTGCTAGCTACAACAACTGCACCAACAACTCTCCTCAAACCTGCACACAAAACTGGGCACTGCAGTGCACACAAGTGCTGCTCTGCAATTTTGAGACTACCTGCCAAAATGAAGATTGACCTTTTGTATTTATAGTAGTTCTGGCTAACTGCCTGGGCCGACTTCTCATTCTGGGTATCTGTCTGTTCAGTATATTATTATTTCTTCTAGCCGACTTCTTCTATTGGAGGTTAATAACCTAATACAAATTATCTTCTTGAGCCGACAAGTCTTCTAGGGTTATTAGCCAACTCATTAGGGTTTCTTCTTGCTTCCCGAAGTATTCTATTCTCGTCAGGTTTACACGTGGAGGTAAATACCTCCCGCAACTATCATAATATCAATATCAATCACCCATGAAAAACTCATAAATTTAGGGAAAAGTCAGGGAAAACCCCAACGTGGGGAAACCCAATGAGAGAGAGAGAGAGATTTTATTATTCAGCTTCAGGGAAGTACATATCAGTAACAAACTCACAATTTCCAGCCAAGAGAAAATACCTCACAACACCAAAACTGTCCCCCACAAATCTGCCTCGATTACTGTGCCAAGTCTGTACTTTTGTACGACCCACCCAAAATTGCATCACCTCGAAAATTGTGCAAACAACCTGCTGTACAGATTGTTTTGTACGACCCAACAACAACAAAACAACCTTGAAAACTGTGCCAAGCCTTGCCTCAATTTTTGTTCCCTTTTCTTCTTGCTGCACGGACTGTACGGATCCGTACAATATGACCTCCCACAACAGAAAAATAACTCAGGAATGAAACATATATTCTCCCTTGGGATTTGTGCCCACTTTGTCTTGGGAAATGTGTCCTCTATGTTGCCCTAATTTTCCTCTCTCTAGCCTACTCAAATTCTCTCTCAATCTCCTCCTCTTGTATTTTGCACACTACCCAATGCATTCTTTTATAAGTTTGAAACTGACATTTTGCCTCCCAAGTGTCTTTTCACCTTCCCCAACTCTAAATCCAAAGGCCAAGATCTAATCTTTCCTTTTTCGAGATCAAGTGTCATGATTCATTCCCTCCAAAATGAATCACTTAAAATATTAAAGTACATTTCACTTTATTACATAAGTGCACTTTATGAAATAAAGTCACTTTAAAATTAGAAGGTACACTTTATTAAATAGTTATTTAAATAAAATAACCACTTTACAACTTTATAAAATCCCATTACAAAGTTAAGTGCCTAGTAGTGTAAACATAAAGTTACATCCACATACAACACAAAACATGCGAAGTACCTCTCGAGCTAAAAAGATAAAATAGAAGTCCTGTCACCATCTTCCCAGGGCAAGAAGAGCTCTATAATGTAAATGAGCAAGTCTTCTATGCCATCACTTGTTCAACCTTATGAAATCATGTGACAAGATTTGGATTGGTAGAACTATCAATCCGTTTAAACTCCTTGTCTGGTCAGGTTGTGTCATATCTCAAACTAGAGACCATCTAATATGTTCCTTTTTCAACCGTCACTATGGCTCCTTCTCAAGGGATATTACTAGTGACATGTCTTCATTGTAACCTGCCCGGAACAAGAAACCTCAGAAGCTTGCACAAAGACACCTTAGGAAGCTCGGCCTCAACATTTTGGTCAACAATTTATCCCACAGTTTAACCTGTGGTTATGGTGAGGTTTGTGGTCAGCTTTATCACAAAACTGTTAAGGGGCTAGACCCTTCCCTTGTGACTGCAATAGGGCTCCAACGGTCCTTAATTTTATTTGTGCAAATGATCATCTTCAAGAACTGCTCTGATACCATGTAAAAGTTTTAAATTCTAGACTAGTTTACAACTACAATAAGCTAATGAGGATCTCAAGAAGATTAACCATACACAGATTACACAACGAGTCTGCTTGTTTGACCACATGCAATTCTCTTTCATTTCCACCCAACCATAGACATCCTCAAGTGCCACCCCTGAGCAGAGAAAAAAAAGAGACCTGCTACAAAAGTATATCCAAGAGAAAATCACCCAAATACATAGCTATATGTTGTTACAAATGTGCCCAATCTCCTATCTTAGAAATGCTTCAGATCATGCCAAATTTTGCTGCCTCGGACTAGTACTCCTGCGACTACCTCAAATGTGTTAGGAGGGCGAGTTGTTGTGTGTCAAATGAGGAAGGCTTGATCTGTATTTATACTAATTCATCACTGAACTTTTAGGGCCAACTTCTCCTTCTAGAAATTATAATTTCCCATTATAATTTTTCTCTGTAGGGCCTATTGCCGCTTTATACACACCTAGGCTATTGAGGAAGAAATATTCAATCCACTTGGTGTGTCCTTGGGGAAAAGTCTCGAGTCAAGGTACTATCACCTGACCCTCAACTCCTCCATCTAGGCCAACTCCTAGCGAAGCCAAGGGGGGTAGTACCTAACAAAAATACTAAAGCCCTTTAAACTAAAAATAAGCAAAAGAACTACTTCTAGGAGTTTATTGCAAAATAAAACATAGGCATTCAACACTTATCATTCATCATTTGAGATACTAATGTAAAACATTTTTCCATAAAATATATATGCATAAAACAAGTAGGATACAAATTCTGCAAGATATGATAAAATTTGTTAGACAATCACATGAATGAAATAAATTACTCACATACATAAAGATAAATCCATAGTACCAGTGCCTTAAAGGTATCGTGGGAAGTTTGTTGATCACGTGTTTTATTAAGGTAAATTAAATTTAAATTAATGAGAGATTGTGTGGCCTCTTTAGAGGCTACCTCTTTGTTTGGAAATTTGGGGAGAACTTACCGAAGCCCCAGGGCCTCACCAGTTAGTTCAGTAAGGGTGCCATATGTCCAACACAGAGAGAACCTAGATATCAAAGTTCATGTCTGACTTCACACACTCCCCTTATGCATTTTCCGGCGCATTGAAGTAGCAATTATTGAGATTTCTATAATTAAACTAAGAGCAAGGTTTATTTTAGCTTTGCAAACAGGAAAGAAACAAACTTTGAAGATTGTTTGAAACTGAAATGAAACTTTGCAAGAAACTTGAGAATGAAATTAAGCTTTGCAAGAAAATTGAAAAGTAAAAAACTTGCAAAAAATTATTATTGATAGCAGAAAGTAAGATCTAAGCTAAGCATGCATAAAGTTTGAAAGTACTTTTAAGTATAAATGCATGCGA
Source organism: Picea engelmannii (assembly GCA_009831015.1). Taxonomy (NCBI): domain Eukaryota; kingdom Viridiplantae; phylum Streptophyta; class Pinopsida; order Pinales; family Pinaceae; genus Picea; species Picea engelmannii. The sequence goes on along the minus strand of ML786194.1, from coordinate 627,510 downwards.
GATTTGAGTGTTATGTGTGTTAAGTTTTCTTATGCTTGTATGTGTGTTTGAGATCATATAATGAGGCTTGCAAGGAAATAAAACAAAGACAAACACACAACACACAACACACAAATCCTCCTAATGGGGATGGAAAAACTAGGCTAAAAGGGTCTGCTTTTATTGATCATATTACTACGAGAATTGGGTTCTCTTTTCTCCTTTGTACTTATGGACCCTGATAGAATAGATCAGACTAAAACAAACTATTACAAAATACTTTCTGAAAGTCCTAGTCTTCAAGGGTTTCAACTTGGGCTCAAAATTCTTCACTTTCGCCTCATTTTCTCTAGAGTTTCCCCTTGCTTTTTGGTGGACCTGCTAAAAACCAGCAAATAAAGTGATTAGAATATGATGAAAAACAATCTAAAAGACAAAACTAAAACTTGAAAAAATTAACCAAAATTTTCTGAAATTTTCCTTTAGCAAAAATGCAACTTTTTGGAGACTTTTCGATGCTTTGAATGAGCCTAAACTAAGCTCTTTTAGTTGTTTCTGTTTGCTGTCCCAAAACAGTAGGCATAAAATAACTAACTAGCTTGATCTACAATGTAAAATAAAACAACTTTCTAGTTTAAGATTTAGATGAAAAATATAGAAAGTTGCACCAAAACTAGCTTAGATCTACTCTTTTAATGAGAAAATATTGAAATTAGTAAAAGCTTCATGCATGCAACATTAGATACTAAAATTTATTTTTTAAAACATATCTAGTTGACATGCAAGCAAAGAAAGAGGGAAAAAGAAGAAAATTTATGATTTTTCAGAGCCTTTGCTTGAGCGTGGTACTTTTGGGCTATGGGGTCCCTTTGGTGTGAGGAAGAGGGAGGACGCCTTTTTTTTGAACTTCTTGGACAAACACTAGATGCAAACTAGCTCCTTTGCTTTTCCAAGAACTTGATCCTGCATGCTAGAGAGAACACCTGCAAATACCTGTAGACTTGGTGTTTCCTACACAAGAAACTTCAATTGCACATTAGTTTAAACAAAAACAAGATTTGCAATGTAAGCATTCAAATATAGATCAACAAATGGATTAGAAAGTAAACAAACAAAAGAATCCACTCCAATAAGATAACAATATCCCTATGATTAGCCAAGTTAAACAATAGATACATGCAATAAATCAAAGCAACATCACCTCAAATAGGTCCAACATCCATCCACACATGAGCACCAAACACCAATAGATGATCTCCAAAGTCTTTTTATTATATCTACCTCCGGCAATAACGTAACAATAGGCCATTGACTTAAATCAATTTTTTTAAGATTTCAAAAGTTTTTATAAAGTTGTAGATAAATTTTGTATTAAATTGAATTTTTGTAAAATAAAAAAATAATTTTCAATTTTTAAAAATAGTTATTATTGATTTTTGATTGGTGGAAACCGTTGATGTGACTAATTTCTCATGCTTGGAAGTGACATTTACAATAAAAATAATAATACAAAAATACAAAAATTAAAAAAACAATTAAAATTTACGCGTGGTTCTTAGTTACTCTATCTCTGTTATGTGTACTTGTTATAGTTAATATGAATAGACACGCGTAGTTAATATGAAGATACATGCGTACTCTCTCGGCTGTGGAAGCAGTTAATACGAAATAAATTAAATAGTTTGGAAGAGACATGCGTAGTTAATACGAAGAGACATGCGTACTCTCTCGACAACAGTTAATACGAAATAAATTAAATAGTTTGGAAGAGACATGCGTAGTTAATACAAATACGAAGAGACACGCCTACTCTCTCGACTGTGGAAGTAGTTAATACGAAAAAAAAATAAAAATTGGAAGAGACATGCGTACTGACAAAAATGCCATTTCCAAAGTTGCTATATATTGATATTAAGAGATCATGAACATATGTGCTTCTTATTAACCCTAGTTTTTAGATGGATCATAAGCCCATGCATTAGAGTTTTAAAAGAATAATATTTCAAAACATGGGTGTTGAGGATTTAGCTAAGTTATTTGGGTGTTTATGCAACCTTGTAAACATAAAGCCATCTAAATTATATTTAATTTTTATTTTCTTTCTATATTTTTATTGAGTAAATAAAGTTTTTATACTACTTTTTCCACTGAGTCATACTTCATTGGCTTTATATTAATTCATACATTTTTAAATTTCTAAAATTTAACATTACAATTTCGAAAAATATATATGAGTTTACAGTGTAGTAACTATGTGGGATAAGTGGAAAATCTTCGAGCTAAAGTAATTATCACTTAATATTCAATTGATTTTTTATTTCAAAAACTTTGGTATTTTTAAGAGAAAAATAGAAATAATATATTGCATTGGTGGCGACTCATCTTTAAATTATAATTCTTATTTAAATATTTCTACTTTTAAGGTGAAAAATTTGGTTAAAATACATGTGGATAATGGGGTTTAAATCATTTGCTTTATTTATGTGAAAATATTCAATTAATTTTTTATTTCAAAATTTCTTAAGAGAAAAATAGAAATTTCAAAAACTTTTGCAACTTTAAGAGAAAAATAAAAATAATATATTGCATTGGTGGTGAGTCATCTTTAAATTATAAATTATTTTTTATTTAAATATTTATATTTTTTATTTATATTAATTAGATACAACGTGACTATTAAATTAATATTTATCATAGATGTGATTTAATAAATCTAATTTTTATTTTTTTATATTAAAATTTAAAATTAATTTATGAGTGGAAGTAGCATAATACAATTAATAACTTTTTCTTTATACAATAGAAAACTTGAACATTGTTATGTCTTGGAATTAGAGATGGATTTTGACTCAACATATTTCTTCTAAAACATTTTACTTATGATTATTAAATATGATCAACATATCATTAAAAAAAACATATTTCTTCTAAAACATTTTAATTATAATTATTAAATATGATCAACATATCATAAAAAAAAAATGATAATTTTTTTTAATGATGTGTTGATCATATTTAATAATTATAATTAAAATGTTTTACAAGAAATATGTTCTAAATTTTTTACTTATATTTTATTGTTCTAAAACATTATAAAAAATAATAAGTTTTCATTTATACTTTATTACTCTAGTTAACATTAAAATTTTTAATGTACATTGAACCCTCATCACAAGAGAATGTGGTATTTGACATGTTTTTAGAAAATGTGACTTGATATTATTTAATGAATTTCAACATAGTAT
>ML786194.1:582053-624265 GCA_009831015.1 Picea engelmannii | reverse complement strand
TTTAATATTTAATAGAGAAATTTGTAAATACATTTTAATTAAAATGTGTTTTAGTACACATTTTTTTTTTTTCTCTTAGTGTAATTTTATGTTAATTTCAAATTTAATAATTTTGATATTTATATCTATGGTGTAAAAATATTTCTTTCCAAATATCATATTTACACTATTTTTTATTTATATCTAAATAATGTGTTTCTATTTTTTTTTGTTTATATATATAATAATTTATATATTAGATGTATAAACTAATTCTATTTTTCATTATATATTATATATTAAGTTTCGATGATGATTCAACCATAAAGTTTTATTTACTATTTTTTTTTATTTCTATAAATAGATTCAATTATAATTATTGTTAGGATATCCTTATAGTATTTTTATGTCCATGGAAAAAATTATACTCCAATATTAATTTTATTTAGAATACAATATTTTTATTTTATATAGAATAATAATAATAATAATATTTTATTTTTTATTTTTTTTACAATACAATATTTTAATTTCAAATTTTCAAATATATTTTGACTTATTTTAAGAACATTATTTTATTTAATTTCAAAATTTTAAATATATTTTGACACATTATTTTATTTAATGTAATACTAATATTATAGTAATATCATTTTTCTCAATCATAAATATCTCAATTTTATTAATATTTTATAGTTTCAAATACTATATCTTACTTTTGTAAATATTGTATTTTTAAATATTTTAGAATTACAATTATTATAATGGATTTTCTTTAATGTCATAATAATATTATTTTTTTCTTGAAAATGCAGTTTTTAATTTGACTATTAAAAATATAGTCATTTTTGTTTTACTTTTAAGTTATATATATATTTATTTTAGTTTTAGGTTAAGTATAAACAATACATTGAGAGTTTCATAATTATTATAACTTTTATTTTGGATTACATAAAATTAATATATTAAAACATTTCTAAGAGGCAAGTATAAGCAGTTTTGCTGCTAATTTCACTTGTTTCAATATAGAAATGATTACAATGATGAATAACAAGGTCACTCAAACTCCAACTAGCTAGAAGGAGAGGGGTCGCCTTCTATTTATTACATTTTGGGTGATAATCCCAAGAGATGATGTGCTAGTGCATGAGGGAGCGACGCATAGAGTAAAGGGGAGATGGAGTGAGGTGAGGTGGAGTGGAGTGGAGTGATGTGAGGTGGAGTGGAGTGGAACGAGAGTGAAGAGGAGTGAGGTGGAGTGTGAGTGTAGTGTGAGGTCGAGTGCTAGCATAAGGATGTGCGCCCTTCCTCGTAAATGCACGACCTCTCATAAGTAGGTCGAGTCCCATCTTTGGGATCTCCTCCCATGTACATGTCACCAAACAAGTCACCTTCCTCTCTAGTGAACTCACCCAAGCTCTGAGTTGACTAAGAACCAAGGAAAAACATGTCCCCAACATGTTTCCTAACTTTTAACATTTTTCCTAAATTTTAGGGAATTTAATTAAATGACCCTTTTCTGTCTTTTTTCGAGATAAATACATTTTTGAGTGATTAAAATCACTTTTTTTCCTAGATATAAGGGGAATGGGGTCTAAAGGGTGCTTTGTCTTGGAAAACGCATACAAAAATGGCATCTGACAATGATTGATGCCATGTTTTTACAATTTATTTACTTTACATTTTTTTTTTTTTTTTGCGAGAAATTTATTATTTCACTAAAACATTAAAAAAAACCTATCGGGACCTAGCGTAATTTCCATATGACTCAATAGACATGACCTGGCATGAACTCATATACATTTAAACACTATACATTGGTTATACCATGCTAAAACCTAACCACTAACACATACTCCAGCTTTGGAGTCATTCTTGAGTGAAAAAAACTTAGAAATTATTAATCGCCTACTAAGGCAGGCAAAAAATAATTAACAAGTGAAAAAAGACACTCTAGAGTGCATGCTTATACCCAGGTCTTAGGTGGCCAATAGTCTTTTACAACTTTCATGATCAAGTCATTTATTACAGTGCCCCGGAGGGATGGAAATGCAGAAAAAGGTGGTGTTTAAAAAGACCTGTTGGATCTGTGAACTCTGACTTCTGAGCATTTGTTTGCTCAGTCTCTGGCAGCTCATCTTCAAATCCAGCTAGTGTAACCCGACATATAACATTGGCTCCATATGGGGATGTGTGGTTGATCTTTATATATGAAGGAGACCATGCGAGAATCCAGAATCAAATGACTTGCATTGTCGACGCCTCGTCAACAACATATCCATATAAATCCAATAATAAACCTGAATTGCAATTATAATATACAAGTAAAGATGATACAAAAAGAAACAAACATACATGTAAATATGGTACAGAAAGCAGTAAATAAATAATGTACAGAAAATTAAAAGAACAATGTACAGAGGATGCCCCCATGGGCATCATATGACCTCGTTGAAGAACAACTTGAGAAGCTGATCATTGACTGGGAGTGCCAACCCCTCACCATCCAATCTGATGAAAAAAAAGGAGTTCTTGTCGGCTATACCTTGAATGATGTATGGACCTATCCATAAACTGTCAAACTTTCCATGATTCCCTGGTTTTTCCCTTCTTTTATCCCAAAGAAGGATTGTGTCCCCTTCCTGGAAAAATCTCTGCCGTGAAGACTTATCAAAAGTATTCTTTACATTTTCCTGATTCTTTGTATGTTTATCCAATGCTTTCCTTCTGTTCTCATCCAATTGATTGATCCTGCTCTGTTGGAAATCATCATCCAAACCACACCTCTGCACAAACTGATACACTAGAACCTTCAAGTGAACCGATAAAGTAACATCAAGCCCGTAGACAAGCTCAGAAGGACTCTTTCCCGTGGAACTCTTTTTGGTGATTCTATCCGCCCATAATGAAAACTTAATCTTGTTGTCCGATGACCTCTTATTATCCCCCACTGTTTTATTTAGAATATTCATTAATTTCTTATTGCTAGATTCAACAATACCATTACCTCGGGGATAATAGTTTGAAGAGTGGGACAACATAATGCCATACTTAAAACAAAACAAAGAAAATTATGTTGAGATAAAGGCCTTGGCATTATCAGTTGTAATATTGGCGGGCACACTGAACCGATTGATTATCTTATCTTCAAGAAAATCCATGACCACTTTGTCAGTTGCTAACTTAGTGGGTATTGCTTCTGCCCACTTAGTAAAATAATCATTCGTTGTAATTATCCAAGTGTAACCATTACTTGAATTATCCTTAAATTGACCTATGAAATCAAGCCCCCACTATTGAAAAGGGGCTTCGATCACTATTGGATGAAGAGGTAAGGCTGCTAGCTTCTGCTTCCCTATGAATAACTGACACTGTTGAAAACCCTTGACCATTTTATGAACATCTGAGAAAATGGTCGATCAATAGTAACCTGCTTTGAGGATTCTGTGGGTGGTAGTTTTAGCCATGAAATGCCCACCACAAAATCCTGAATGGAAATCAACCAAAAGTCTCTTGGACTCTATCTCTTCAACACACCTAAGTATCACCTCATTGGGGTTCCTCCACCCCAATCCATCTTGAATGATACAATACTTAGCCTCTTTCAACCTCAATTCCCTTCTATTATGACCAATCAAATGACTTGGGCATATAAGGTTTGCAAGAAAGAAGATGACACCTGCATACCATTGGTGTTTTTCTAACCTCTGAAGTTTAGATGACAAGGCTGGCCTAGATTGACTGTTTTGATAGACCAAATCCAACACTTGTTCATTTCCTTCAGTGCACATTTGAACCAACCCTTGAACTTTAATCAACTTAGCGGGTTTGATCTCTAAGTCATATTCTTGAATCTTTGAGACCCACTTTCCTCTAACTCCCAAGAAATCATGTTTCCCAAGGATATCTTTCACTGTTGAGTGAGGGACATACCCCACAACTTTTGAGTATCCTATATAGACTCGGAAATGCTTAAGGGATTTAACTAAGGTGTAAGATTGCTTTTCCATACTAGTATAGTTAAGCTCGGAATTCTGTAATTACTTACTCATAAAAGCAATGGGTTGCTCCTGACCCTCTTCATTTTTCTAGAGCAAGACCCCTGCAATAGTGTCTTCCGAAGTGAAGGAAAAGATTTGAAAATATTTTGAATAATTTGGACTAATTAGCACAGGAGATTTTCCAATTGCATCCTTAATACTTTTGAAGGCCTTCCTTCCTTCATCTATCCACTCAAATTTAGCATCTTTTTTCAATAATTTGAGGAGTGGTTTCATCATCTTAACCAAGTTTGGGATGAACCGTTTGACAAAGCTTATCTGTCCAAGGAAATAATGAAGGTCTTTCTTGGTTGGGGGTAAAGGAACTTTCTTTATGGCTTCAGTCCTTTCAAGATCCATCTTTAGCCCGTCTTTTTCTATAATGTGACCTAGCAACTTCCCTTCGTCCACACCCAAAATAGATTTAGATGGATTCAAAGGGATGCCATACTTTTGACACCTTTCAAACACCTGCCTAAGATGACTTATGTGATCTGACCTTTCTTTTGAAAAAAATGTCAAGTCATCTTGGTAGATTTCAATGATTTTTCCCATTAACTCATTGTAGGCAAAATCCATGGCTCTCTGAAAAGTGGTACCTGCAATTAGTAAGCCAAAAGGCATCCTTAGGTATTCAAAAGTGCCCCAAGGTGTGGTGAAGGTATTTTTGTTTTTATCTTCTTTCCTCACCAACACTTGGTTATAACCGGAGAAGCCATCCAACATGGACATAATTTTAGGACCAGTTACCCTTTGTAGTAGGGTATCCATGTTGGGTAGGGGGTAGTTGTTCTTGATGCAAGCTAGATTTAAATTTCTGAAATCAATGCATAAATTGGCACTAAGTAAGACAGTTCTTTGTAGTAGTTACCCTTTCTAACAAAAACGAAGTTGGAGCACCATGATGAATGTTTTGTTGGAGCAATGATGCCATAATCCAACATCTTCTTAAGCTCAGCTTGAACTAATGGTGCTAACGTAGGATTTATCGTCTAAGTTTTTTTCCGGAAAGACTTTGTGTCATCCTTGAGGGGGATAGTATGTTGAAAAGAAATCCTCTTTATATGATTTGAGCTCATCATATGTGAAAGAAAATACATCCCTATACTCTTGGTGTTGAAAAACTGATGCATTTAGGTAAATTTAAAAATTTACAGCATACAACCAACATACCAATACATCTTGCATATATCAGGATCACTGAAAGTGAGACAATCATAGAGAGAACACAATTATACCCTGGGAAACCCTCTTGGGGTAGAAAACCCAGCCAAAACTTCTCTTTAGATTCTTCATCAAAGTACAATACTAGTACAAGACTTTAGAGTAACTAGCTAGGACTTAGGGGGCTGAAACAATACCTCTGTTTCAGCACTTACAAACTTCACAAATAGTTGAACTAACACTTATAGTAACAACTTGACAAACTCACCAAAAGATAACCGACTTTCCTTCTTATTGTAGTAGAGTTATGACAACTTTAACATAGTATTTGTAGCAGCCTTATATCGGCAAGGAACAACATAAGACTTCAACAAGAATAGAGTGCTTGTATCAACAATATACTTCAACAACTAGTTTCCATATACCATCTTAAGACTCCAACAACTAGCAGCCATATACCAACAGAAAATTCCAGTAGATATCATTCATATACCGGCAGAAAATACTTCAACAAATAGATGCCTTGCCTCAATAGAAGACTCCAACAAAACAAAGGTATGTAAATGGTAAGTGAATGCCCCTTTTTATAGGTTGGTTTGGCTGCCCTAAGCAACCCCTTGAGAATGTATGACAGTTGTATAACAACTGACATACCTTCCCTCCTTTGGCTGCAAGAGTCACCTCCTAAAGTTCCCAAGAGCCACCTCCTAATACTCCCAAAGGTCACTTCCTTTGTCTCTTCTAAAGGCTACCCTAAATTGTTGTCTTAGTGTTGTATGACAACTGTTATACAACTGCCATACCACCACCCTAAGCAACCCCCCTAAGCTGGCCACTCCAACTATCCTAAGTAGTCCTTTTAAGCAACCTCCCTAAGCTAGCCACTACAACCTCCCTAAGAAACCCTCTTAGAGGTGCTATGAGGTTGACACATGGAATATTGTTGTCTTGGCATAAGGTTGACACTTTTCATGTGTTTGATGCTTGACATAAAGTTAACACTATATCAAAACTTTATTTACATGGTTAGTTACAATATGAAAAATAACTTCCAAAGCTATATAATTCAAAACTCCCTCTTAGCAAGGAATGTATTTTCCTAGTACCAACTGTTACATCCATTTGTATTTACTTGGCTATTGACTTGTTGATCCATGTAGAATCTATTCATCAAGAGAAGTTTTGTATCCATAGCTAGCATTGGGATCTGTATCATCTCTAGATAACACACTACTGTCATTACATGATTTTTATTCACTCAATACACCAAGAACTGTCCTACTAGCCATTTGCTAAAGGAAGTTATACAGTTCACCAAGAACTGTCTTACTTAGTGCCAGTCCTTTTTCATACTGTATGAGTAATCTTAGAGCCAATCCTTTTTCATACTGGATAAGAATAAAATAGAATATCCCACATCCTACCTGTAAATGACTTGCCCCGCTACTGTCACCAGAATCCCATATGCACCTCTTTACTCTCTCTTATGAGGGACCAATCCAAGTTTATCTCTGAAGTACTCAAACTTCACATTTGATAGAGGTTTGGTTAGCACATCTACAACCTGCTCATTGGTAGCCACATAATGAAGCTTCACTGCTCCCTTTTCTACCACGTCACAGATAAAATGATACTTGATTCCAATATGCTTTGATTTTTCATGAAACACAGGGTTCATTGACAACTTTATGCAACTCTGATTGTCACAACAAATACTAGTAGCATCTAACTCAATATCAAATAATCCTGATAGTAATTTCCATAGCCATACAACTTCAGTACATGCTAAACATGATGCCATGTATTCTACCTCAGTTGTACTGAGCGCAACACTAGTTTTCTTCCTGCTAAACCATGAGATCATACCTGATCCCAAACTAAAACAACATCCTGAAGTACTCTTACATTTTATGACACTACCAACCCAATATGAATCAAAGTATCCCTGTAGTATGAGCTCACAACATGCATCTTGAATCAATTCACGAGCCCAACCTGGTTTTCTCTGATATGTAATCACTTATGTGGGTGAATCAATAGGTTTATGAGGCTCCATCATATCATGATTCTCAGGTACAAGCTCTTCTTCTTCTGTATCTGGTACTTTAGAAGTTGTAGGTTTCTCATCATGTACCTCATCTACATGATTTCTTTTTTATTTGCAGAAAGCTGCATCTTCATCAAAGATAACATCTCTGCTGATCTCAATCTTTTTGGATCCAGGGACATATACTCTATATGTCTTTGATGTTTCACTGTATCCAACAAATATACCCTTCTTACCTGAAGGATCCAACTTTGTCCTTTTTTCCTTGGGAATATGCATATACATTGGACAACCAAATATCCTTAGGTGACTAACCTCTGAAAATTTTCTAGAAAACACTTCTTCTGAAGTTTTATTTTCAATAACTTTGAGTACTTTTGTTCTGTACATATACAATAGCCTTTGTTGCTTCTGCCCAAAGGTACATTGATAAGTCCTGATCATGAATCACGAATTTAACTGCTTCCATAATGATCGATTCTTTCTTTCTGCAACACCATTTTGTTGAGGATTGTATGGAGTAGAAAGCTCCCTCTTAATCCCAACTTCTCTACAGAATTCCTTGAATTCACCAGATGTGAATTGTCCTCCATTATTAGATCTTAAAACCGTTATTTGTCTCTCGGAAACATTTTCAACAAGAGCTTTAAATTCCTTAAACTTACTAAAGGCTTCATCTTTATTCTTTAAGAAATAAATCCAAGTTTTGTGATAAAAGTCATCAATAAAAGAAACATAATAAACATAACTGCTGAGTGAAGTGGCTGACATAGGTCCACACACATATGAATGAATTAGATCCAAAAATCCTTTTGCTTTACTGTCACTGCTTGGAAAATGCTTTTTCATGTTCTTTCCTTGTGCACATCCTTTGCACACACCATCGTTGAACACTTGAATTTCTGGAAGGCCTTTCACCATCTTGCTGACAATTGACAAGGATTTATAGTGAATATGAGTGAACCTTCTATGCCACAGTTCACATGGGTTTATAGTACTGTGTACTAAGGCTTGATATGACTTTCCTTTTAACTTGTATAACCCATCTTCATGTATACCAATTATAATAGCATCATCAATATTCTTTCCTCTCATCCACATAAGAACTTGGCCGACAAAAGCTACTCAGAATCCTTTCTCTTCCAATCCCGAAATAGATAGGAGGTTCTTTTGTAGGCCAGGTACATATAAAACATTTTCCATTTTCAAATGTTTTCCTGAATCTAAGTTGTAAAAAGAATTCCCTATGCCCTTAATAGGATAGGAAGAGTTATCAACCAGTCTCACCTGATGAGAAGAATCTTTCTTAGTCATATTTGAAAGAGAGTCTTTAAAACCAGTCATGTGCCTAGAGGCACCACTATCCACAAGCCATGTTTCATCATCATAATTTACTGAATTAGTAAGAGATGCCACCAAAACATACTCTTCATCTGAATCTTCTTTTCTTTCTCTCTTGAAAACATGTTCATCATATTCAACAATATGAGCATGATGTCTTTTGTTTTTCCTCCTTTCTTTGACCTCTTTTATGAGAGGACAATCTCTGGAAATATGTCCCAACTTTTCACAACAAAAACATTTGAGTTTAGAATAGTCTCTCTTACCTTTTTCAAATTTCCAAAACTTCTTCTGTGGAGGATGATTTTCCTTCTTTTTCTTTCCTTTCCTTAAATGGGTTGCAAGAGCTTGATCTTCATCATCACTTATCTTTTCTTCTCTTGATTCCAGTCTTGATTCTTCTTGGACATAATCTTCCCACAGTCTGCTAAACTTTGTTAACTTACTCCTTGAACATATTCCTTTTATGAAAGAGTCCCATGACTTCAGAAGTCCATTCAAACTAGTCATTACTAACTCAAATTCTTCAATTGAGTCACCGATAGCTATAATTTGTTCATTAAACTGAGAAATTCTTGTAAAGAAGGTATGAATAGATTCAAACTTCTGCATCTTTACATTTTTGAGTTGAGTCCTCAAAGTCATCTTCCTGTTTATGTTCCTTCCTTCATATAGATGAGATAGAGCATCAAACATCTCTTTGGGAGTCTTCAAGGATGATACATGAGGAATAAGATGGTCTTTTATAGAATCTGCAATTATTCTCTTTGTCCTTCAAATTCTTCCTGTACTTACCTTTAGCTTCTTCTTCCTCAGGTTCTGGAACCTCTTCCATAACATAATCTGATAAATCATTTTCTTCCAGAACAAGGGATATTCTATACTTCATGCTTTGAAGTTATCAGGTCCCTCAAGTTTCTCATCAAGCTTAGTGATTGACATCATCTTGTCCTTGTTTTTGACTTCCTTCAAAAACTGAAATACTGTAGTCTCCTTCACAAATCTAATAACTCTCTGTAGAAATGGCTTCTTTAAGGGAAGCCTTGATACCATGTTGAAAAACTGATGCATGTAGGTAAATTTAAAAATTTACAGCATACAACCAACATACCAATACATCTTGCATATATCAAGATCACTGAAAGTGAGACAATCACAAAGAGAACAAAAGTATACCCTGGGAAACCCTCTTGGGGTTAGAAAACCCAGCCAAAACTTCTCTTTAGATTCTTCAACAAAGTACAATACCAGTACAAGACGTTAGAGTAACTATCTAGGACCCAGGGGGGATGAAACAATACCTCTGTTTCAACACTTACAAACTTGACAAATAGCTGAACTAACAATTATATTAACAACTTGACAAACTCACCAAAACATAACTGACTTTCCTTCTTGTTGTAGCAGAGTTATGGCATCTTTAACATAGTATCTGTAGCAGCCTTATATCAACAAGGAACAACATAAGACTTCAACAAGAATAGAGTGCTTGTATTAGCAGTATACTTCAACAACTAGCTGCCATATACCAACAGAAGACTCCAACAACTAGCAACCATATACCAACAAAAAATTTCAGTAGATATCAGTCATATACCAACAGAAAATACTTCAGCAAATAGATGCCTTGCCTCCATAGAAGACTCCAGCAAAACAAAGGTATGTAAATGGTAAGTGAATGCCCCTTTTTATAGGTTGGTTTGGCTGCCCTAAGTAACCCCCTAAGAATGTATGACAATTGTATAACAACTATCATACCTTCCCTCCTTTGGCTGCCAAGAGTCACCTCCTAAAGTTCCCAAGAGCCACCTCCTAAAGTTCCCAAGATCCACCTCCTAATGCTCCCAAAGGTCACTTCCTTTGTCTCTTCTAAAGTTTGCCCTAAATTTCTGTCTTAGGATTGTATGAAAGTTGTTATACAACTGTCATACCACCACCCTAAGAAACCCCCCTAAGCTGGTCACTCCAACCATCCTAAGAAACCCTCTTAAGCGGCCTCCCTAAGCTAGCCACTACAACCTCCTTAAGCATCCCTCTTAGAGGTGCTATGAGGTTGACACATGGCATATGGTTTTCTTGGCATAAAGTTGACACTTGTCATGTGTTTGATGCTTGACATAAATTTAACACTATATCAAAACTTTATTTACATGGTTAGTTACAATACGAAAAATAACTTCCAAAGCTATATAATTCAACACTTGGACTAGACTGATCAATTCCTTTCTTTCTTTTTATGAGGTTCCTTTTCCAATTTTTTTGAACCTTGGGACTTCCTCTGTCCCAATGTTGATTTCAATATAACTGCCAAGATTTATTACTTCCTTTTTCTTTTTATACATATCATGCCTGTCTAAAATATTTTCTAAGGAAACTATTCCTCTGAGAACTGGATTTTTTATTGGATTATCTTCATCAACATAGTCTTTCCCCTCCTCTTTGTAATTGACATTGAATCTTGAGAATTCCTTGACATTATGGATGAACCTTAGGATTTGTTCATCATCTTTGAAAACTTTCCAATGATCAATATTGTCTAGGACACATGGCCTAAAGATGATCTCCAACTTTCCTTTTCCTTTCATTAGATCTTCCGAGGGCTGGAGGGTAGAAGCTGCTACAACTATACTGTCAGCCAAACTATTTTGATCTCTAGGGATAGCAATGAGATCTATGACATCAAATAACTCTATAGTATCCCAAATAGCATTTATGTATCTTCTTAACCTCTCACTTTTGCATGCATATTTATTTTTTACTCTGAGAATTGCTAAGTATGAATCACCTTTTATATCTAGAATCTTGATACTCATATCCTTAGCAATTTCCAAGCCAAGAAAAAGTGCCTCATACTCATCCACATTGTTTGTTGCATCAAACTCAAGTTTGAATGAAAAGTTATAAGTTTTCCCAGTTGGAGATTTTAAAACAATCCTTGCCCCTTTGCCCGATATTGAGTGGGATCCATCAAAATTCACCTTCTAATCTTTATTACTTGCTTTTTCATCCTTGAATCTTTCTTCAGCTGGTGCTAGGAAGTTAGAACATATGGAGAAGTTACCCATGTTAGACACTTGGCGCAAAAACTCATTGAAAGGCTCTTTAGGATCTTCAATATGGTATTTTCTTTCTGTTTCTCTAAAGAGTCTGAAATTCTCAGTTGAGGGAGGAGGGTATGGAATAGTTGAAAAAGTTAAATCCATATTTAAGAATCCCCCCATGTGAGCTCCCCATTTTCTATATAGAAGCATCCCCCATGCATCTGGTACATCAATAACAAGAACATCCATTTTGAATGCAAAGTCAGGGTGAAAAGCTAGCTTCATTGACAAATCTATGATTATTCCACGAGTCTCGATTTCTCTAGAGTCCATGGCACACACATTATGATAAGGCCTTGTAATTTTAAGGCCCAACCTTTGCATAATCCCCTTGGTGATGATATTTGATGAAGCACCTGAATCATACATACAATTATGAAACCACTGATCATTTATTTCTAAAGACACAAAGAAGGGATGATTTTATTCCCTGGTCCTATCTTTGCTAGTAAAAACCACTGGAGGATATTCGTGATGTTCCTTAACTTTTTATTGATCTTTTGGAACAACTTTATTACTTGGAACATTTATTTCTTGAAGAAATTTTTGTTTCTGTGAAGGTATCTTCAAGAGATCTGACATTGGAACCAAGACTTTTGCATTTGAAATCCAACTACCTAAATCAACAGTTAGATTAGTAATTGGAGTATTTGTAGGAGTAGTTACCTTAGGAAAGTTAGCTTGAGACTTGTTTGTTCCTTCCTTCCCCTTCCTCTGGAAGACTATCCCTTTGTGCCTTTCCATTTCCAAAATCTGCTCATTTGTGGGCTTATGACCATATATCTTAGTGACATTGTCATATTATTCAATCAATTCATTAGTTTGCTCACTTCTTTCTTGCATTTGAACCCAATAGTCCATAGATAATGGTTAAACTTCCCCAAAGTTGTTAATGTGATTGGAGTTTCTATATTGCCCCACAAAATTGTTTGTTGAAGGAAGGCCTTTTTCATTTATCTGGAAAAAAACTGGGCAAGTAGATTCTTCGTGAAAATATTCACAAGCTCTACAAAAAGGTGGTATTTTTTTATTTACCACAGTATTTGACTCTAGCTGATTAGGAGGCCTTTAGTCTTGAGGAGGACTTTTCTTTTTCCACCTATCATTATTTGGTCTAGGTTGGAATCTATTATTTTGATATCTTTCCATATATATCAACCTATTCTGTAAAGCACTACGATGAGTAGCATGGGTTGCTTCCATTATTTTAACCATCTCAGTAATGACCTTTAAAGGGTCGAAATTTGGGTCTTTACTGTTAGGAGCTGCAACCTTGTCCTTTGCCTCTATCTTCCTAGAAGAACTACCCCGACTGAAACCTGGAAGATTGGACTTTCATGAAGCTTGCATATTTTTATCAATCTTAACTATTATATCCTAAGCTGACTTGAGGTTGGGGGGTTCCTTATCTCTAAGTTGGTATCTCATTTCCTCACCAAAAGCCTCAACATAATAGATCAAAATAACATCATTCGAAGGCTTGATATCTGTATGCATACTTGAGAGTAATTCATTTAATTTTTTGTTAAACTCATCCATAGTCTTGTTTTCATTCTTATTTATTGTGTTGAGGGTTGCCAATAGGTGATGATGATCTCTATTTTCCCCCCATTTTTTAGTGAAGACATCTAACAAATCTTTAAGTGTCTTGAATGAGTTGTTGGTCATGTCCTCGTACCAATCTGAGGCATTGTCTTCTAATGAAAGGATAAAAAGTTTCATTTTCACGTCCTCGTGGTCAAGTGATACACACCACTTATTAATACATCTCATGAATGAATTAACATGCATTTTTGTAGAAATAACATTATTTCCTTGGAAACTAGGTAATTTTACTATGGTTTTTTTCCGGAATAGCATGAGGATAATTGTTTATTGCAGTAAAATCACAAGGGTCATAAATTTCCATTTCCGAAATAAAATTATTACTAACAAAAAACAAGTGGATATCATAAATGGACTTAGAACCTAAATGACTAAGGATTCTACGAGAAGATGCTTTGGCTAACCTCCTTCTATAAACTTGTTTAGGTTCAGGAATGAAGTCAACTAAGCTTTCTGAATTCCTTCTTGTAGAATACTTAGTCAAATTAGAAATTAGTGGAGTCGCTAGATGATTGAGTCTAGATTTGATAAACTACAAGCATAAAAAACTAATTGAAACAAAAAGGAAAATAAGGTCGTATTCCAGGAATAGAAATATTTATCCCTGACAATGGTACAAAAAATGTTGCCTCATACACACCTGGGCTATCATGGAAGAAATCTTCAATCTACTTGGTGTGTCATTGGGGGCAAGTCTCGAGTCAAGGTGTTGTCACTTGATCCTGAACTCCTCCGTCTAGGCCAACTCCTAGTGAATCCAAGGGGGGTAGTCCCTAACAAAAATACTAAGGCTCTTTAAACTAAAAATAATCAAAAGAACTACTTCTGGGAGTTTATTGCAAAATAAAACATAGGCATTCAACACTTATCATTCATCATTTGAGATACTCATGTAAAACATTTGTCCATAAAAGATATATGCATAAAACAAGTAGGATACAAGTTCTACAAGATATGATAAAATTCGTTAGACAATCACATGAATGAAATAAATTGATCAGATACATAAAGATAAATCCATAGTACCAATGCCTTAAAGGTATCGTGGGCAGTTTGTTGATCGTGTGTTTTATTAAGGTAAATTAAAGGTAGATTAATGAGATATTGTGTGGCCTCTTTAGAGGCTACCTCTTTGTTTGGAAACTTGCGGAGAACTTACCGAAGCCCCAAGGCCTCACCAGTAAGTTCACTAAGGGTGCCGAATGTCCAACACAGGGAGAACCTAGATCTCAAAGTTCCTGTCTGACTTCACACACTCCCCTTAGGTGTTTTCTCGCGCATTGAAGTAGCAATTATCGAGATTTACCTAATTAAACTACAAGCAAGGTTTATTTTAGCTTTGCAAAAAGGAAATAAATAAACTTTCAAGATTGCTTGAAACTGAAATGAAACTTTGCAAGAAACTTGAGAATGAAATTAAGATTTGCAAGAAACTTGAAAAGTAAAAAACTTGCAAAAAATTATTGTTGATAGAAGAAAGTAAGATCTAAGCTAAGCATGCATAAAGATTGAAACTACTTTTAAGTATAAAAGCATGCAAGATTTGAGTGTTATGTGTGTTAAGTTCCCTTATGCTTGTATGTGTGTTTGAGATCATATAATGAGACTTGCAAGGAAATAAAGCAAAGACAAACACACAACACACAAATCCCCCTAATGGGGATGGAGAAACTGGGCTCAAAGAGATTGCTTTTATTGATCATATTACAACGAGAATTGAGTTCTCTTTTCTCTTTTGTACTTATGGACCCTTATAGAATGGATCAGACTAAAACAAACTATTACAAAAGACTTTATGAAAGTGCTAGTCTTCAAGGGTTCCAACTTGGGCTCAAAATTATTCACTTTTGCCTCAATTGCTCCAGAGTTTCCCCTTGATTTTTGGTGGACCTGCTAAAAACCAGCAAAGAAAGTGATTATAATATGATGAGAAACAATCTTAAAGACAAAACTAAAACTTGAAAAAATTAACCAAATTTTTCTGAAATTTTCCTTCGGCAAAAATGAAACTTTTTGGAGACTTTTCGATGCTTTGAATGAGACTAAACTAAGCTCTTTTAGTTGTTTCTATTTGCTGTCCCAAAACAGTAAGAATAAAACAACTAACTAGCTTGATCTACAATGTAAAATAAAACAACTTTCTAGTTTAAGATTTAGATGAAACATAAAGAAAATTGCACCGAAACTAGCTTAGATATACTCTTTTAATGAGAAAATATTGAAACTATATCTAAAAGCTTCATGCATGCAACATTAGATATCAAAATTTATCTTTTAAAACATATCTAATTGACATGGAAACAAAGAAAGAGGGAGGAAGAAGAAAATTTATGAGTTTTCGGAGCCTTTGCTTGAGCGTGGAACTCTTGGGCTATGGGGTCCCTTTGGTGTCAGGAAGAGGGAGGATGTCTTCTTTTCGAACTTTTTGGAAAAAAAATAAATGAAAAATAGCTCTTTTGCTTCTCGAAGAACTTGATCCTACATGCTACAAAGAACACCTGCAAATACCTGTAGACTTGGTGTTTCCTACACAAGAACCTCAATTGCACATTAGTTTAAACAAAAACAAGATATGCAATGTAAGCATTCAAATATAGATAAACAAGTGGATTATTAAGTAAACAAGATAGAGAATACACTACAATAAGATAACGATATCCCTATGATTAGGCAAGTTAAACAATAGATACACACAATAAATCAAAGCAACATCACCTCAAATAGGTCCAACATCCATCCACACATGAGCACCAAACACCAATAGAGGACCTCCAAAGTCTTTTTATTCCAATATAGAAAAGATTACAACGATGAATAGAAAGGTCTCCCAAACTCTAACTAGCTAGAAGGATATGGGTTTCCTTCTGTTTATTACATTCCGGGTGATAATCCCAAGAGAGGATGTGCTTGTGCATGTAGGAGTGGTGCATGTGATGAGGGAGTGGCACATAGAGTAAAGGGGAGATGGAGTGAGGTGAAGTGGAGTGGAGTGGAGTGATGTGAGGTGGAGTGGAGTGGAACGAGAGTGAAGAGGAGTGAGGTGGAGTGTGAGTGTAGTGTGAGGTCGAATGCTAGCATAGGGATGTGCATCCTTCCTCCTAAATGCACCACCTCTCATAAGTGGGTTGAGTTCCATATTTGGGATCTCCTCCTATGTACATGTCACCAAACAAGTCACCTTCCTCTACAGTCAACTCGCCTAAGCTCCGATTTGAATGAGAACCAAGGAAAAACATGTCCCCAACATGTTTTCTAACTTTTAACATTTTTCCTAAATATTAGGGAATTTAATTAAATGACCATTTTCTGTCTTTTTGAGTGATTAAAATCACTTTTTTACCTGGAAAGAAGGGGAATAGGGGTCTAAAGGGTGGTTTAGCTTGAAAAACGATAAAAAAAATGGCATATGACAATGATTGATGCCATATTTTTACAATTTATTGACTTTACATTAAAAAATTTCCGTTTTGCGGGAAATTTATTATTTCACTAAAACATTTAAAAAAAACTATCGGGACCTAGCGCAATTTCCATATGAATCAATAGACATGACCTAGCATGAAATAATATACATTTAGACAATATACATTGGTTATACCGTGCTAAGGCCTAACCACTAGCACATACTCCATCTTTGTAGTCAGTCTTGAGTGAGAAAACTTAGAAATTATTAATTGCCCACTAAGGCAGGCAAAAAAAATTAACAATTGAAAAAAAACACTCTAGAGGACATGCTCGTACCCAGGTCTTAGGTGGCCAATATTATTTTACAACTTTCATGCTCAATTCATTTAAAGGTGGTCTTTAAAAAGACCTGTTGAATCTGTGAACTTTGACTTTTGAGCATCTGTCTGCTCAGTCTCTGGCGGCTCATCTTCAAATCTAGCTAGTGCAACTCAACGAATAACAAGGACAAATTTACTTTTGTTATGCACACGTTATCTTCATAACAGAGCCGACTTATGCCCTTGTCTCTCATTGGTAGAGAGGGGTTTTCTCTTCTCGGTATGTCAATCTATAGGAGGTCTCTTGGAGGTGAATACCTCCCACAACTACCAAAAACATCAACATTTTACACAACCATGACATTCAAATAATTTTGCACCATCAAACATCCTGAGTGGTATGAGTTAAAATTAGCAGCGGATGAGGATTCCTTTAAAATCATAGGGCAGAAATTGAAGGATCATGAAGGACATATTGACCTTTTGGATGAGCATGCACCTATTTATGATAGGGATGTGTGCAATGAGGATGATATGGAAACAATATTTTATACAACATTAGAGATGGCCTATGAGGGTAATGACATTAGCATCTATGATGGTCATGATAATAGCCCATGTGATATAGTTTCCCAATCAATGCCAACATATTATCATTGGTATGATGCTTATGACTATTTGGGTATGAGTACACCTAAGTATGATGAGGATGTGTGTGAGGAAGAGTTGGAAACAAATGAGATACCTTGTGAGGTTGAACTCATTTCTCAGGAGGTGTTTTTGAGTGATGTTGGGCAGAGTGGTACAAAAAAATGTTGGGGTGTACTTTGATGAGGATTCCACAATTGACCTTGGTAGCAGGAGTCACGAGGAAACACTTCAACATGATGTGGATGTTTGTTCATGCGAGTCACACCATTTAATAGGGAAACTGAAGGTTCGCGAAGACATGATTATGGAAGCCATGAGAAGCAATGAGACACCTCGATGACACTCATACATTAGTGGATGATTTTTGTTGGAG
This sequence comes from Picea engelmannii, assembly GCA_009831015.1. NCBI lineage: Eukaryota > Viridiplantae > Streptophyta > Pinopsida > Pinales > Pinaceae > Picea > Picea engelmannii. Next base: position 606,239 of record ML786194.1, on the reverse strand, counting down.
GGATAGTATGGTGCAAGACAACTTGGGAGGAGATATTTCCCTTGCAGAGTTCATTACACTCAAGGAGGCCATGGTAGTGACTAGATCTAGCTACCTACACCTTCTCGTAGATACATATTATATTCTTGCAGTGGGTGGCTTGTACCAGGGTGCATTGGAAGGGAAAGAGAATGAGGTAGACAGAATTACCCATGAGATGTCGAACACACAGATGGTCCTTCAAAAATTTGAGTTATAGGTAGAGCAGTTTCGGGAGGAGTTGAGTCAAGAATCTCTTTCATCCATTTCAGTAGACAGTCAATCATATACATCAAACTTCTCTCAGGAGGTTTTCAATGACATTGTCGAATTGATGGAGGAGACTCATGTGATGGGTGAGCATAAGGGGCATTCAGACTTACATGCAATTGTAGGGAGATATGACACAAAGATTTTTGAGGATGCACATGTGTTGTAGGAGCCACCACCTTTGGTGAGATATTTGATCTCTCATGATGAGAGAGTTGAGCATATACTCATGGATTCTGGAGAGACGTACATGTCGGGTGAGGACACATCCATTTGGGATCTAGGGTTAGTTGACACCCATGATGAGGAAATGTTTATACATGATCCAGGGTTAGTTGATACTCATGGATTGGTTGATACAGTGGTATATCCAAGATATAGGATGGTACTAAAGGACATAAGAGTATCCAATAGTATACATGGGCATACAATGATGAGAAATAGTCTATAATGGCATGCAAATATGTACAATGACACACATGGGGATGCATTGGCAGAGACATACTTGATTGGGCATGGATTTTCTAGTGGAGAGTTTTCTGCTATGTTGCCGCAGTGTGTGGATTTTGGAGATCATGTCATTAGTAGTTGTAGTACATGTGATGATGGAGAGAGCAGGGTTGGCCATCAGTGTGAGGAGACACCTTTGGATGCATATGATGGCATGGGAGTAGCCTGGAGTCAGAGTGACTGCTCAGATAGTCCACCAATGTGCATGGATGAGTTCATGGTCATACCCTTGGGATTGACCAATGTATGTGAAACTTTCCAGTCGAGCATATAGTCGTGGAGGTTTATGTTATCGTTCCTTGATGCTCTCCTCAGATACAACATGATATGGGAGGATTATGTGAGGCAGTTGGGTGAGCCCCATGTTGTTTATAGATATGACAAAGATTCTCCATTTGGGGCATGTGGATAGTGTGCAGGTTGACAAAGGTAGATTGAAGGACAACATGGTCTACTATAGAGATGGCCCATATTTAGTCTCTGAGTCCACACTTAGGGAGATGGTCATGAGAGTGAGGTATGATACATCTTGGGAAGGTAATTCCGATAATTTGTATGAGTTTGAGGCACCATAAGAGACATGGATATTTTTCAGTGGGGTGTCTAAACTCCAAGATTTTCCTACATACATTATCAGGAGTGAGGATGGTAGGTTTCTCTGTGCAGGTTGGAAGCAATGGGATAGATTAGTAGTCACATGGTTGATTCCTAGTATCTAGTTTTCATTAGTTGGTGGCATAAAAGGTTCAATATATTGGTTCAACTAGATTCCGACAATTATCAATGTGGCACAACAACAATTAGTGGGAATTGGAAGTGGTGGACTTCCAAATTGGCCATGGGATCCAGGGATTCATTTGTGAGACGTTTACTTCATTCTTGGATTTTCATGAGAGGGCTTTATGGGATTCGTTATATATGGAAAGACAAGTTCTCACTTTTTGTACCCAGGATCCAATATGGCAGTGGATTTGCAAACTTTGGTTCCACAGGGACACCTTTACATATTTTGTTTCTTGATAGCAGGCTCAATCTTTATAAGTATTTTAGCATGGGGTTCCAAGAGTGGGGAATCCAGTATGTGTACATTGGGCAGAGAGTCATGGCCATAGTGGTGCAGTGTCAACATGATGATCCCTCTCGAAGGTTAGCGTGGGATACTAGGATTACAAGGCTTGGAATTTAATTGACTGATAGAGGTGAGTGTATCCTTGCAGGAGGGAATCATTCATATTTTCCATTGAGCTTCATTTTTGAGGAGAGAGTTTCACTTTTTAGTGATTTGTTGAGGTCTTGTAGCTCCTCACTTTGGAAATAATATATTCAACCAAAGGAGGCCATGTTTGGCTTGGAGTGGTCATGGAGGTCAATATCATTTTCTATGGAGGTCGAGTGTTACTTTCAAGAGTTCTCTCATTAGATGCGTGAGAGTGGATCCCTAGTAGAGCGACTCATTAAGAGGTTGGTCGAGTTTTTGCAGTACCATGTTTCTCTACCCATCAATAACATTCATGAGGAGACTTTTTTTGTCAGTACCTCGCCAGACAGTGAGTTGAGAGGAGGATGCTTCATATCGTCTAGGTTGGTTTGGTGTTGATGATTACAACTGTGTGATACATCCTCCAGGACACCGACATGAGAAAGAGCCCCTGATTTGGGTGTGTGGTTCCTATATGAGATAGAACTGGAATGTTGTGCTAGCCTTCTCCTTGTAGAGAGTTTAGATGATACTCCAGATGTTTCTCCTGTGTTGGACATGTCTATCGTTGAGCACAGGTGAACGTGTGAAAGCCCGTGAGCTCGGTGCATCTTTATGAGACAGAGATGAAATGATGTATTAGCCTCCTCTAATCAGGGAGTTGAGATGATGAAATCCAGATGAATCTCTTGTGTATTGCAATGAGAAATAAGATCTGATGAGTTGGACGTGCTTGTGGATGAGCACTGGTGAACGTGATCCTAGTGGCTGAGAACTAGTGAGTGTGGTTCTCCTGTGAGACGCAGTGAGATAGAGATGTGGACATCCTTGTGGATGAGAAAATATGGATGTGTCCCTAGTGGATGATCACTAGTGGGTGTATGAGATCCCTTGCTATATTGTTCAAGATTCAGACTTACTTGTAACCCTATTTGTAATGTAAAGGGTACAGGTTGTCCGCACCTTAATATAAAACATAATTAATATGGTAATTATAAATTATATTGTGAGTTATTGAGGTTGGCCATGTTGTCCCAATAGACACAATTGTTGATAAGTTCAGTCTAATATAAGAAAAGTTAAATTCCCCATTGAGGAAACATAACACAAGTGTGAGTTTGGAAATTTCAGCAAACACTTGTTCTTGGGAAAAGTGTGCACTTCTCTTGGGTGCTAGGATTCTAGGGTTTTTGAACACCCTTTTGTGTGCTAGGTGTTTATGGTGGTGAAGTTATTTCTCTTGAATAATATAGCAAAGGATTGGATGGGTTTTCTTCCCTTATTGAGAAGGGTTTCCCATGATACTTTTTGTGTACTTGTACATGGTGTTTCTTCTTGTGATCTTGGTTGTTGCAACAAATTGTTTATGGTTTAAGTAAAATAATAAAATGGAATGAACTTCATGATTAAGAATTGCTTATTGAAAAACCAACATGGTATCATAGCATAGGTCTTGAAGAACCCCTGCACAAGAATTTGAATCCAAGACGTCCTCCTATTCTACAATTCCGTACGACCTCTAGGGTTTGCTGCAATTCTGTACGATCCTCCTTTACTGAAGTATTTCAGCCCTTAAAACTTGGACGTTGAGGCAAATTTTGACATAGGAGAGAATGAACTTCTCCAATGCACCTCTAGAAACTCTCAGAGTGAACATCCAAGCATTTTGAAATTTTGGCCCTAGGGTTTCTAGGGTTTCATAATTTTCTGCAGAATTTTGGCTTTAGGGTTTCTGCAGCCATTTGAAGGAGCCTTTTTAGCTCATCAATATTCCTGTGACTTTATTAAGGCTTATTGTTGGAATTTATAAGCCCAACAAAACCTAAAAAGTGCTAATCCTAGCCTATCCATTAGGTTCCATAAGTCCAGTTGGCGAGAATTTGTGAAGAAATCTGAAAATATGAAGAACATAACCTTAATGGAAGATAGGCTTGATGGATCAAGAAAATTTAGTTCCTGGAAGTCAAGGATTCATGTCACCCTTGAAGAAGATGACCTGTTGAGTGTGATACAAAAGAATTTACCATAAACAACTATCAATGAAGAGAAGGAAATAAGAAGGGAAGAACATGTCAAGGCAAGGAAAATACTCATCTACTCAGTAAGAGATCATCTCTTACCTCGTATTGCTAACCTAAAGAAAACTTATGAAATGTATGAAGCACTAAAAGATATGTTTGAAAGTGACAACACCCTCATATATATCACCTTGAAGGGCCAACTTCAAAGTACCAAAATGACGAAAAGTGATACAGTGGATACCTTCTTTATGAAGATATCAGAGATCAAAGAACAATTGAGTGCCATTGGATAAATCATGTCTGACAAAGAACTTGTCTTATATACTCTCAACAATCTTCCAAAACACTGGGAACCTTTTCTTCAAAGCATCAGTGGAAGAGAAAAGTTACCAAATTTTGATTATCTGTGGACAGACTGTACTCAAGAATAACTTAGACTCAGAAATAGAGGAGTGGAAGAATCCCCTGATGAAAAACATGCTCTTGCACTTCCGACAAAGAAATGATGAAGATTCAAAAGAAAATTCAGACAAACATTCACAGATGAGGAGAATCCATCAGCTTTAGGTCATAATTAGAGAAGATATGTTTCAGATATTCAGTGCTTCATATGTGACACTTATGGACACTATGCAAGAAATTGTCCAACCAGGAAGAAAGGAAGACAATATTCCTCCACTGCTGACATTGAACCAGACCCACCCCAAAAAGATGAAGATAAGAGAGATGAGAAGTATTTCCTCTAAAAACAAATATAAAGTTGAGCATGACTGTAGATCCAAGTAAATTGTCTGATCATTAAATTTATAGTTGATTGCATTATTAATAAGTGAAGGGTATTATCTCTAGTGTGGGAGCCCTCATGACTTGGACCATTATCCTTGGTACGGTAGTTCAAACCTTATTGATTGATTAATACACTAGTTAAGAAGACATAAAATATCTAGCAAGCAAGTAAAATAAAACATCCATCCTTCAGACTTACAGAGTTACTTGACTTAGAGGGAGTCAAAACAAAATGAAAAGAAGGAAGAGACAATACCTTCTCCCCCTTCAACAATTCAGAGGGAGACATACATCATTCCAGTTGCTTCAGTTGCTCTAGTTTCTCCAATTGATATGCCCAAAGATATTGCAGTAAGCCATAAAAGGCATTCCTAGGCTCAAAAAAACTCTACAGAAGGCATAGGAACATACAAGTCCGTCAAGGGACATCCCTAGAAAGAAAAAGAGATTTTCGAGCTACCCTTCATCCATGAGCCACTTCATTGATTTAGAGGCTCTGTGTCTAGGAGAAGCAACAAGAGAACATGTATGGAAAGATGCCATAACATAATAATACTAGTATATCTTAAAGAATGATGTATGAGACATTGTTCCGAGACCATTAGGGAAGTCTATGGTGACTTCCAAGTGGATCTATAAAATCAAGCATGCAGTTGATGGAAGTGTCAAGAAATACAAACCGAGATTTGTGGCTAGAGGATTCCCACAAACAGAGGGAGTTGTCTATGATGTGACACTTGATCCAGTAAGACCAATACACTTCCATCCATACTACCATTCATGATTTGGAAACTACATTAGATGGATAGACTCTTGATGAGCTTGGGTTTCAACAAAGGTGTTGCTGATCCAAACCTATATTACTACATTGTTGATGAGAGCCTGATTTTGATGACTTATTCAGGAAGACAAGTTGTTGGATACAAACAAGTTTTGACTTTTGATTTCGAGATAAAGGATCTGGATATGATGCACTACTTCTTGGGACAAGAAGTATGAAAGAGGACCAATGGGACTTTTCCTGGGTCAAGGAAAATATATAGTGGGGATATTAAAGAAGTTCAGTATGACTAAATGCAAATCCATGCCTAGGCCGATGATGATGAATTTGAAATGATGATGATTCAGACATGATTGTTCCACAATTAATTGGATCACAGATGTATCTGGTTAAACCCCGACTCGATATATGCTATGTAGAGAATGTACTTAGCCAATTCTTGAGTTAGCCGAGACAAACTCACTGGACAACAATGAAACATGTATTGAGATATCTATGAGGCACAGTTAGATATGGCCTGAGACATGCCTCCAGTGTAGACTTGAGTTTGCAGGGATATGCATAATGGACAAAAAGTATAGTGGGTCGGAAGAGCACATTCAGTTGTTTTTTTACCGTGAAGTTTGTCATGGTTTCCTGGTACAACAGGAAACAAAGCCCTGTGGCCTTGAGTACTATTAGGGTCCTATAATTATATGAGATTTGATGATTTAGATATCATTTGTGGGTCTCGTGATGAATTTCCTGGCTTGCTGGTCTCTTGGTTGTTTCCATTTCCCCCTCCATCCATTTCGCTCGATCTTCCATTACCTTGCTGCATCCTTCATCCACCTCTGCGCCACTCACTCCCTCATCCATTTGTCCCATTGGCTACATCTCACCCGCTACCCATCCATGAATAAACAAACTTAGGCTAAAAAGAACAATAGATTAATAATGTTAGTAATAAAATTAGTGTAGACAATTTAATCAAAATATGTTAGACTAATTATTAATTAATTAATTTAATTATTAAATTAGTAATAAGGTTATTGTTTATTAATTAAACATTAAATAAAACAAATACAAATTAAAAAACATTAATAAAAACATATATTAAAATATATAAAATAAAAAATAAAAAAATACATATAAATTAAAAAGAATTAAAAAATAAAACATTAATAAAAAACATAAATTAAATAGAAATTAAATAAAACATATAACAAAAATCAAATACAAAACATATTTTAAAACAAAATAAAATAAATCGTAAACTAAATAATAAACTAATGAAACATAAATAAAACAAAAAATAATAAAAACGAAATATAATAAAACATTAAAACAAAATAAAAATAAAAATAAAAAACAAAAAAACAATAAAATAAATGTTAAAATGTCAAATCATTCCCCCTTCCCGCAACTTCACTTTCACACATCCCCAAAAATAAATCAACGTTCATAAATTTAATAAGACTCCCCATGCTTTTCGAGCTTTAACGAGGAGGGGGGGTCCGATAAGTGGTATTGGGAGGGACATTTGTCACCTCTAGGTGAAATCAGACCCCCCCTCCCAATACCACTTAACACCTTCGGGGGGTCCAAAAACCACCTTCCCCTCTGCAAAACCGCCCTCCGCCAAAAATTCAAAACCGCCCATTTTTGCTTGTTCAACACGTAGACTTCCAAAGCGAATTTCAGGAAAATGGAGACGAATTTTAAAAAACCGAGAGAGTTTTTTGTTCAGCATGGGCTGAAGAACAATTTTTTTTTTTAGATTTTTCACAGGTGCCATGAGAAGGGAGAATCAAAGCCATCTTTCAACCCCTTTTTTCAGGTTTCCGGATTTTCCTGTTTCAGTCCTGATTTTGTGGGAGCTATTTCGGTGAGTTGAAGACAAATTTGGAGAAACCAAAGGAGGTTTTTGTCCGGCGCATGTTCGTATACAATAAACTCCTCCATATTATGCACAAGTGTCACTACTAAGGAGAAACAAATGTATGAGTGTACCCCTATTTTCAGCAGATTCAACCAAATTCTCAGTTCAATTTTTTTTGGGATTTACTTGCTATTTTTGGCCAGGAGGATTGAATTCGATCTCCCGAGCCTAAGGATTGTGTTTGTGATTTATATATATGTTTTTAATAGAGTAAAATAGGTCGGAATTGGAGAGACCATGATTGAACTTTGTATCAGATCTCACAAAGATTTCTGTATTTCATCAATCCAATAATACAGTCACATCAGCTACAGGATTCATGTGTCATTTTTGGTGGTGATGTTTTTCTTATTCACTGTAATTTATTTCCATTGTATTTCTTAAGCTATTCATAATCTGAATTATGAAAAGAAGTTCAAAGAACATAATTTGTTGAGACATACACTCTGTTTCTGGCTTTGCATTATTGTCAATGTTTTCTTCTCAATGGTTAATTTCAGTATTCTTGATTGCCCTGCTATTGCCTGGTCCTCTCATCTTGCTCCTCTAAATCGAAAATCAAATTCAAAGAATCCAAAAAGAGTGCCTACCTTTCCCTATAAGGCTGTTTGTAGAACTTGTTTTTGATTGAAATTCAGATTGCGACTCCATTTCCCATGGTTCCTTTTCTCTGCCCCTACCAATTCAAAATCCAAACTCTGAACCCATTAGCTAGCCTAATATATTATTCCATGCAAATCTAAATTTGATAGAGAGATCCCTCTCTGAGTCTTGGAGGGATAGATCCTTGACTCCAAGCAGTTTTTTGGTTACCCCTGTCGATTTCCTCCCCAGCTTGGGAAATTACAGGGTGATAACATAATGACGACCATTCTGGGGAATTTCTCCAGTATTGCACTTCAAGTTCCAGATCTGATCACTGATGGTGGACAATGACCAGACACAAGAAGGTTGAGATCATTCACCTGGCGACTCCAATCAACTCCAGACAGTGCCAACTCAAAGAATCCACTGGAGGAAGAACCTAAAGCATGACCAAGCAGCTTAGAAAGACCAGGTACTCGAGCTCAAATTGTATTCATGATATTATTGGTATCATCTGCAATCTCTTATCATGATCTGGGTCCAGAGTATATTGTTGAAATTCAGGATGATCATTTTCAATCTGAAGAACCTCAAAGGGTTGAGTCCATTCCCATAGCTCTGGTACATAGCTCTGTTACACACTCCTACACCTATAGAAATACTTGACAGACATAAGCCTCCTTCTTTATTCCCCACAACTGTCAAGATCTCAAACACATATGTAAAAATCCCAGAGTTATAGGTTGAAATTCCAGATAGTTATAAACCCTTTGGTTTACCTCCTATACATGTGAAAGTCCCATATAGATACAAGCCTATGTTTTTGCCTCCTTTTCTCCATGACCTCCCTGCCAATTATAGTAATAATCTTCCCAGGTTTGATGGAGAGAATGTGAACATCCCTGCAGAAAAACACATCCAAAATTTTGAAGATTTCCTTGACCTTTATGAGGTTGAAGACGATGATGTATATATAAATATGTTTGCCCTGTCTTTGCAAGGTAAAGTTAAGAACTGGTTTAAAAATCTCCCAGCTGCAAGCATTAGCAATTTCCATCATTTCTTGCAAGTTTTCCTAGACCGATGGGTGATCATGGGAAATATCTTTCTCATCCTAGAAGAGTATGAACATTTGAAAAGACAACTAGGGGAGACAATACATCAGTTTTCAACAAGATTCAATAAGGTATATCATGCAATACCTGCTGATATAAGGCCACCCCCAGGATCATCTCACTTGCATTACCTAGATGCCTTCGATCCTAATATGACATTCCAATTAAGAGAAAGGAACACTACAACCCTTGAATAAATGAAAAAGGTTGCAGTTGATGTGGAAGCTAACTTGTTGAACCGAAAGGCAAAGTTCAGGGAAGAAGATAAAGATAGAATAGAAGAGGAACGAATGACATCTTTAGAAGTGAAACTAGATGTTCTGGAAAACACTGTAAGAGGGATGATGCAGAGGATTAGTAGAAAAGATGAACTTGTTGTTCAAAGATGACATTTACCAATAGTTCCAGAACAAACAAGGATCCGTGTCCCCAAACACTTTGCAGTTCATCCTTGGTACCATGGTTTGGATAATGATTCTTTCATGTATTCAATTCACAATACAGTCGAAGATGAAGTTCAAAATCAAAAGATGGAGGAAGATTCTCCTGATATGATATGCATGTTCAATGGAATTTCATCCATGGATGATTCACCCAAGCTTGATTGGTACAATGATGATTATACCACATTGGATTTTTCAAAGAAATCAGCCACATATGATTGGGAGGAAGAAGATCAGTTGCAATCCTAGCAGGACAATCAATTTGTACATGGAAATTATGACATCAATGATCAAAGTGCAGACAATCTCAGAGTAAGTGGAAACACTCTTCTCTTATGTTTCTCATCTTTTCAATTTCTGAAAAGAAACTCTAGGAAAGTTGTAAATAACGAAGACATAAAAATTTCTGATGAGTCAGTAAAGGATGTCATTGATGACATGGGACCTGTTTTAGACCCAAAATCATAGTAACTAATCTCCCTTGATTTTCAAAGTTAAGATGGAAGTTCAGAGTTCGAAACGAGAGTTGAATCAGTGGAATATATTTCTATACCATTAGATCATAACTCATTCAAAATTTTGAAGGATATTCTTGAGAAAATATTGACGGATAAATACATAGAAAGCTAGAACCTGTCATGTGAATTAATGAATAAATATTATCAATCCTTTCAGGATACCATAGCAACAATTTTAGATGATATGTGTAATCAGGAGTCTATTTTGACATTCAGTTATGGATTGAAAAACATGTATGATTGTGATATGATCAGACAATCAACTTCATTGCATGGTTCAATAGGCGGATCAACACAAATCCCATCAGAGCATTTGTAGTCATGTAAACAAGCGTTGGAGGACACAAAAGGCATAGGTGAAAAATCAAGTCAGGATTTTGAATTGCTTGAAGTTGAAAATCAAAGGATGGGCCAAGCCTATATTGATCCTGTAAATACATATATGGAAAAATTCTTCAATACAGGATCATTTTCCATTTCTAGTATTTTTCCTATTGTTCAGGTTTATCAAATCCTCTGTGGTGAATACCAAGATGGAAATTACTCTCAAGCATGAGTAACAGACTTATTTCTGAGTTTTATCAAAGACAGTGGAAGAACATAGTTATTAGATCAACTACTGGGTTGGTTGCATTGGCATTTTTCCATTACCTAGCTGAGCAATGATTGCAGTAGATTAGGATAGAAGAGTGTGAATAAGCTCAACATTTTGAGCATCTCTTTTTCAACAATGTTCTTTTTGATTTGGTATCAGTTGAAATATCAAAATAAGTACAGGTTTCAGAATAAGATGTTGGGATCAACACAATGGATACAACACTGGTCTGCATGTTCAAGAGGTATGAGATTCTTGACACCTCCTCAAGAGCTGCCATCCCCAAGTGGAGCCTATGTTAGGGTCCTATAATTATAGGAGATCTGATGATTTAGATATCATTTGTGGGTCTCGTGATGAAGTTCCTAGCTTGCTGGTCTCTTGGTTGTTTCCACTTCCCCCTCCATCCATTTCACCCGATCTTCCATCACCCTGCTGCATCCTTTATCCACCTCTGCGCCACTCACTCCCTCATCCATTTGTCCCATTGGCTACATCTCTCGTGCCACCCATCCATGAATAAACAAACTTAGGCTAAAAATAACAATAGATTAATAATGTTAGTAATAAAATTAGTGTAGTCAGTTTAATCAAAATATGTTAGACTAATTATTAATTAATTTAATTGTTAAATTAGTAATAAGGTTAGTGTTTATTAATTAAACATTAAATAAAAAAAATACAAATTAAAAAACATATGAAATATAATAAACATATATATTAAAACATATCAAATAATAAATAAAAAATATATATAAATTAAAATAAAACATTAATAAAAAACATAAATTAAATAGAAATTAAATAAAACATATAACAAAAAACAAAAATAAAACATAAGTTAAAACAAAACAAAATAAAACTTAAACTAAATAATAAACTAATGAAACATAAATAAAACAAAACGTAATAAAAACGAAATATAATAAAACATTAAAACAAAATAAAAAAAAAAAAACAAAAAACAGAAAACAATAAAATAAATGTTAAATTTTCAAATCATTCCCCCTCCCGCAACTTCACCAAAAATAAATCAACGCTCATAAATTTAATCGGACCCCCCTCGTGTGCTTTTTGAGCTTTAACAAGGGGGGGTCCGATAAGTGGTATTGGGAGGGAAACTTGTCACCTCTAGGTGAAATTGGACCCCCCCCTCCCAATACCACTTACCACCTCAAGGGGGTCTAGAAACCACCTTCCCCTTTGCAAAACCGCCCTCCCCCAAAAACTCAAAACCGTCCATTTTTGAATGTTCAACATGTCGACTTCCAAAGAGGATTTCAGGCAAGTGGAGACTAATTTTAAAAAACCGAGAGAGGTTTTTGTTCAGAACTGGCTAAATAAAAAAAATCGCTTTCATATTTTTCACAGGTTCCATTATAATGGAGAATCAAAGCCATCTTTTAGCCCCTTTTTTCAAGTGTCCAGATTTTCCTGTTTCAGTCCTGATTTTGCAGGAGCTGTTTTGGTGAGCTAAAGACAAATTTGGAGAAACCAAAGAAGGTTTTTATCCAGAACATGTTCATATACAATAATCTCCTCCATAGTATGCATAGGTGTCACTACTAAGGAGAAAACAATGTTTGAGCATACCCCTATTTTCAGCAGATTCGACCAAATTCTCAGTTCAAATATTTTTGGGATTTACTTGCTATTTTCGGCCAGGAAGATCAAAGTCGATCTCCTAAGCCTAAGGATTGTGTTTTTGATTTACATATATGTTTGTGATAGATTAAAAGAGGTCGAAATGGGAGGGACCATGATTGAACTTTGTATTAGAGCTCACAGAGCTTTCTATATTTCATCAATCCAATAATACAGTCACATTAGGTACATGATTCATGTGCCATTTTTGGTGGTGATATTTTTATTATTCACTGTAATTTGTTTCCATTGTATTTCTTAAGTTATTCATAATCTGAATTATGCAAAGAAGTTCAACGAACATAATTTGTTGAGACATACACTCTGTTTCTGGCTTTGACATAATTGTCAATGTTTTCTTCTCAATGGTTAATTTCAGGATTCTTGATTGCTCTATTATTGTCTGGTCCTCTCATATTGCTCCTTTAAATCCAAAATAAATTCAAAGAAGCCAACAAGAGTGCCTACCTTGCAGTGTAAGGTTGTTTGTAGAACTTGTTTTTTATTGAACTTCAGATTGCGACTCCATTTCCCATCGTTCCTTTTCTATTCCCCTACCAATTCAAAATCCAAACTCTGAACCCATTAGCTAGCCTAATATCTTATTCCAAACAAATCTAAATTTGACAAAGAGATCCCTCTCTGAGTCTTGGAGGGATAGATTCTTGACTCCAAGCAGTTTTTTGGTTACCCCTGCCGATTTCCTCCTCAGCCTGGGAAATTACAGGGTGATAACAAGTTCCACAAAAGCAGAGTATATAGCACTGAGTGTACGAAGCAGTGTGGCTTCATAAGCTTCTGACATATTTATTTGATCATGAGATGGATTCTATGATGATAACCAGAACTGTGTGAAGCTCTTTGAGAACACTGTGTTTGATGATAGATCGAAACATGTTGAGATAAAATATCACTTTTCAGAGACATGATGCAGAGGAAAGCAGTACACATGCAATACCTTCCTACACATGAGCAGATTGCAAACATCTTCACCAAACTGGCTTGGTGAAGAATACCTCTCTAGCTGAGAGGGAGTGTTGATGACTACGACCAAGACAAAGTTCGAGTGGTTCTGTGTGAGACTTGGCCTGATGGAGAATGCCTCCCTAGTTGAGAGGGAGTATTGATGATTACAGATGTGTGAGACATCCTCCCAGACACATACCTGAGAAAGATCCCCTGAGTTGGGTGTGTGGTTCCTATCTGAGATAGAAATGGAATGTTGTGCTGGCCTCCTCCTTGTAGAGAGTTGAGATGATACTCTAGATGATTCTCCTGTGTAACATAGTGAGAAAGAAGATCTGTTGAGTTGGACGTGCCTGTGGATGAGCATAGGTGAATGTGTGAAATCCCATGAGTTGGTGATGCAGGAGCATCGCCCAAGACAAGCGAACCAACATGGAAGACAACAGACAGTTGGACAAGTCTAGCCGAAACTTTTTGAATTTCATTCAAGATGAAGTGCCAATGTATAAATGCATCATTTATGGAAAGCGCCTTTGTATATTGTATCATACCTCGAGTCATACGCTCTTGTCTGAAGTAGATAAGGAGGCATTTAATCTAGTTAATGCAGGTAGATAGGATTTATTTCTAGATTAGACAGTTTTAGATGAAAGAAGGGAAAACAGATATAGACACCCTCACTTGTACATTGTAACACAATTCATTTGGGATCAAGAGAAAAGAGCAAGTAGAGAACTGTGTAGAGAACATCCATGTACAGATATTGAATTAATAGAAGAAAGCTTTGATTCAAATCCATGGTTATGTGTCTATTCTCTATGTGTTGATGTTATGCTCATGAATGTTTTATTTCTAGTTACACATTTGCTTTGTATATGCTGTGCATGTGATTTCATGTTTCGAAACTGAAGTCTGAAAGAGGGAGAGAATAAGTTTCAATTGTTTCTCTGTCTGAGCCAGGAGATTCCTACAAAGTGTGCAGTTGAATTCATCCAGAAGGAGTGCGTTGATGAAGGCTCAGTAGTTGAACTTTTGTTCTCATTCGCCCAGAAGTTGATTTGGGTTGTTGAAGCCGTGCAAGGAGAGTGCAGGCTGGAGAAGAAGAAGTCTCAGTTGTTAATCTGAGTAGGGGAGATAGAAGACTGCTGCTGCAGAAAGTGCGCATAGTCGGAAGGATTCAACACTTGAGAAGTTGTTGAACGCCAGAGCGCGAAGAGTGTGCGCAAAGTCCCTCTGAAGGAGTAAGAGTGGGAAAGCTCAGGTGGTATAGCACCTTTGTAGTATTGTTGAAAGAGAGCCCAGGAGGTTTGGGTCGAGAAGAGTTCGAGCCGGAGATGCAATTGCAAGTGTCTAGGGATAAGTTCTGAGAAAGGAGATTTAGTCGTCTGAAGAAATCCTCGAGGAGGAGGAATCGACGGTCAGGCTTTGTCGAGGAAACTGCGAAGTTTCGATAGTTGTTAGATATTGGGAAAGTTGTGCAGGGTTTAAGCTTGAAGGAGCAGGGGAAGATCCCAGAGGTTTGGATTTCGGAATATCGGGGTTTCTGTGGTCGTGAGACTCTTGTAGAACGAAATCGCGATCCACGATTTCCCGAAAGGATCTTAGCCATTGATCTTGGTGAGACACGTGTCAAGAAGCAGGGGAGTCAGTGGAGCTCGGCTCATCGAGGAATCAGAGTTTACAGAGACAAGATTCTTGTGCACGGTGAAGTCACGATTAGCGAATTCCCGAGAGGATCAGGGTCGTTGATCACGGCGGGGATATGTGGTACGAGATCCCAGAGAGTTGGTATTCGACATTTCGGGATTTCTAGGGACATAGAACTCTCGCTTGTTGAAATCGTGATCCGTGACTTCCCGACAGGATTAAAGGCCCTAGTGGAGGAGAGGTGTCAGAGGATTGAGTCTCACCATGAGTCATCGACAGGTGGCATCGCGTATCGGAGTTCGGGACTTGGAAGAGTCCGTGAAATTGTGCAATGAAAATAACGAATTTCCGAAACGCGATTTCCCGACTTCTACTAGAGCGTGGGTCCCAGGTGGTAGAGCATAGGACAGGAGGCATCGGGGATCAAGAATTGGGGACACGAGAGTTAAGTGATTTATGACATCGTAAGTTTCAATTTCCCGACGGGTAAAATCCCGACACGAACAAGGAAAGCCTTGGAAAATACTCATCGGGTTTCAGGGTTTTGTGAGACTCGGATCTGTGCTTTCAGGACTCGCGATACAGTGAGGTCCGATTTCCCAATTGAAGGAAGGGAGGTCATCAAGAGAGACCTGTGGGTATTGAGAACTCCCGTTAAAGGGGGTTGAAGAGAATTTCGTTCTTCGGGCCTAGGGAAAAGAAGGTCCTGGTGGGAGCGGACTGCCCTGGTTAGTGGTCTGCGTCAGAGTGGTATCAGAGCGGATTTATTGTCTGTATATTTCAGGCAAGAAGAGTGAAGAAGAGGAAAGCACTCTGATACACACAGAGTGGTATCAGAGCAGAGGTTTGACTCTTTATTTTCTATAGCAGAGAGAGAGAGAGAATTCACCATGCCGCCCATAAGAGAAACACAGTCACTCGACCCAGAAGATAGGGAGGTGAGAAGAAGAGGCAGGTCGACAAGAAATCTAGAACTGGAAAGGAAAATGAGAGATCTTCGAGCAAGATTAGAAGACATGGAGGCAGCGCAGAGACACACAGCCGATGCTGGAGATCTGAGCGACTCTGAAGGTGAAGTTGAAGTTGAACAACAAGGAGAAGTTGCAGCCGAAGATGCAGCCAATGAGCGACTGATCAAAGATATCGCCCGGATGGGTGCGAAGACAAAAATAGACATTCCATCTTATGAAGGAAGCTTGGATGCAGAGGAGCTACTGGATTGGATTAGAGCTCTTGACATCTACTTCGATTATGAGGATATCGAAGAGGATAAAAAGGTTAGGCATGCTGTCACCCGATTGAAAGGACATGCAACATTATGGTGGGACGAGATTCAAGCAGACAAACATTCCAAAGGCAAGCAAAAGATCAAAATCTGGGATCGAATGATTGCAAAGATGAAGGCAAAGTTCATCCCAAGGGATTATCAAATCACACTGTTCAGGAGGATGCATAACCTGAGACAGAAGCTGATGACAGTGAAAGAATACACTGAGGAATTCTATTGACTGAACATTAGGGCATTTCATCGGGAGAGCGATGATGAGAAGGTTGCCAGATATCTGAATGGTCTGAGATACGACATTCAGGATGAATTAAGCATGGTTACCGTCAGGACGGTGGAGGATGTTTATCAGATGGCTCTGAAATCCAAAGAGAAGCTGAGTCGTAAGCAAGGTCAGCGAGGGAGAGGCAGAAGTCATCCCAGAGGCAAGACAGTTACCCAGGAGAGATACCATAAGCCCAAGGAGGAATGCAAGAAACCTCAGGGTAAAGTTGAAAGAGGTGGAACCTCACAGCGAGGGACACATGTTGAACAGAGAGGACAACATACAGAGCAAAAGGGAGATTATGATGACGCAAACACTTTTCCTCGTACCAGAGGTAGGGGAAGAGGTAGAGGTGGAGTAATCACATGCTTCACATGTGGAAATAATGGGCACAAGTCATTCGAGTGTCCAGAGAAAAATAAATATGGTGGAGAAGCTCACATCGCCAAAGCATGGAGGCGAGATGCTGAAGCGGAAGACGTAGAAGACAGAAGCTCACTTCTGATGTGAAAAGTCCTTTTGACACCTGAGAAAGAGGTGCAGGAAAGTTCAAATCAAAGGACCAGAATGTTTAGGACAACTTGCAAAACCAAGGATAGGAAATGTAAGGTTATCGTGGATAGCAGAAACACATATAATCTTGTTTCAACCGAGATGGTAGAAAAGATGGAATTGGAGAAACTGATCACCCGAGTCCATACAAAGTCTCGTGGCTACAGAAGGGACATCAGGTGAGTGTCACTAAATAGTGCTTATTTGACATCAAGATAGGAGGATATAATGATAAAATACTTTGTGATGTCATTCCCATGGATGTATGTCATTTATTGCTGGGTAGACCATGGCAATATGACCGAAATGTGGTTCATGATGGGAGGATGAACACATACACTTTAGAGAAGGATGGGAGGACACACAGGTTGCTTTTGATAAAGGATAAGGAAGTGAAGCTAGAAGTAAGCAACACAATACTTCTCATGAGTGGGAAGGAGCTTCTTACAGAGATGGAGAAGAAGGAAGATCCACAATTCTTTGTGGTCAGAAAGCCGAGGATTGTTCTGACTAGCACAAGAGTGGATGACTTACCAGATGAGATTCAAGAAATGCTGGAAGAGTTCGCTGACATCATCGTGGATGAATTACCTCGTTCGTTGCCACCGATGAGGAGTGTGAGTCACCACATAAACCTCATACCAGGAGCCAGTTTACCGAATAAAGCTGCGTACAGATTGACGCCGCAAGAAAATGAGGAGGTCAAGAAGCAGGTCCAGGAGTTGTTGGACAAAGGATTGGTCAGAGAAAGCCTGAGTCTGTGTGCCATTCCAACAGTGCTTAGTCCGAAGAAAGATGGAGGTTGGAGAATGTGCACCGATTCAAGAGAAATCAACAAAATTACCATCAGGTACAGGTTTCCACTGCCGAGAATGGATGATCTGATGGATTGCCTGAGTGGGGAAAATTATTTTTCAAAGATTGATCTGAAGAGAGGATATCACCAGATTCGCATGAGGGAAGGTGATGAATGGAAAACAACATTCAAGACAAACAAAGGTTTGTATGAATGGCTGGTCATGCCGTTTGGTTTGACAAATGCACCCAACACATTCATGAGATTGATGAATGAAGTCCTAAGGGAATTCATCGGAAAATTTGTTGTCGTATATCTGGATGATATACTGATTTTTAGTAAGACAAAGGCTGAACATTTGAAACATTTGGCCATTGTGATGAGAAATCTACAACAGGAGAAGCTGTTGATCAACATGAAGAAGTCCTCATTTATGAAGACAAAGCTCATTTATTTGGGTTTTGTTATTTCGGTGAATGAGTTGAAAATGGATCTGAGCAAGGTGGAAGTGATTAAGAATTGGCCATCACCGAGAAATGTTTTCGAGGTGAGGAGTTTCCATGGTTTGGGTAGTTTCTACCGAAAATTCATCAGGAATTTCAGTGGAATTAGTGCAGTGATGATGGACACAGTGAAGAAGTAGCATAAGTCTTTTCATTGGACAACAGAGGCGGAGAAGAGCTTCAATCTGTTGAAGCAAAAGATCATGTAACGACCAGTATTGGTGTTGCCGGAATTCAAGAAGACATTTTAGGTGAAATGTGATGCAAGCAGATATGCCATAGGAGCGGTCCTGAGTCAGGAAGATAGACCGGTTGCATATTTTAGTGAGAAACTGGATGAAGCGAAGCTGAAGTACTCCACGCATGACAAAGAGTTTTATGCTATCATACATGCATTGAAGAAGTGGAGGCATTACTTGATCCCAAAGGAATTTGTATTGTACAATGATAATCATGCATTACAGTTTGTGAGTCAACATGAAAAGTTGAATCAGAAACATGCAAAATGGGTAGAGTATATGCAGAATTTTACATTTGTAATTAAACACATTTCAGGTACTGCTAACAAAGTGGCTGATGCTTTGAGTAGGAAGTGTTTGTTGCTGCAGGAGTTCCAAGTCAAAACATTGGGTTTTGAAAATCTTAAGGACATGTATGCAGGCGATGCAGATTTTGCAGAGGCGTATGAAACAACTGAGAATCCAGTTCTCAGAGATAGGAGTCCTTGGATAGATTATATGATCCAGGATGGATTGATTTTAAGAGACAATCAATTGTGTATTCCAAATTGCTCCATGAGGGAGAACTTGTTGAAAGAGAAACACAGCGGAGGATTGGCAGGACATTTTGGCCACGACAAAACATTCGCAAAGTTGAGTGAATCATATTTTTGGCCAGGGATGTGAGCAGAGGTCAAGTGGTTTGTTGACAAATGCAGGATTTGCCAGCATTCAAAAGGGAAGAAACAAAATGCAGGTCTTTATCAACCATTTCCCATACCAGAGAGACCATGGGAGGCGATAAGCATGGATTTTGTATTGGGTTTGCCGAGGACGCAGAGAGGGGTTGATTCCATCTTTGTGATAGTGGACAGGTTTTTAAAGATGACACATTTTATCCCGTGCCAGAAGACCAGCGATGCGACTCACATCGCGAATTTGTTTTTCAAGGAGGTCATTCGACTCCATGGATTGCCGAGAAGCATAGTATCGGACAGGGATAGGAAATTCATTGGAAATTTCTGGAGGACACTCTGGAAGAAAATGGGAACTAATTTGGCGTTTAGTTCTGCTTACAATCTGTAGATGGATGGACAGACAGAGGTGGTCAATAGAATTCTAAGAGACTTGCTGAGAAGCTTGGTGACAAAACACCATAGCAGCCGGGACAACATATTACCATAGGCAGAGTTCGCATACAACGATTCAGTGAATCAGAGTACAGGGAAAAGCCCATTTCAGATTGTGTATGGGACACAACCGAGGGGAGTTGCTGAACTTAGGGATTCAGAACAAATTGCGACTAGCAGTGCTAGTGCAGAAGAGTTCGCTGAAGAGATGAAAGAAATTCACAGCAGGGTGAAGCAACGACTGATGGATTCAAATCAGAAGTATAAGTGCAGAGCGGATCAACATCGAAGAAAACTTTAGTTCGAATTTGGTGATCTAGTTCTGGCACATATAAGGAAGGAAAGGTTCCCAAGGGGAACATACAATAATCTGAAAATGAAGAAAATTGGGCCATGTCGAGTCCTAAAGAAACTCGGAGAAAATGCTTATGAGATTGAGTTGCCGGATGGCATCGACATATCTCCGATGTTCAATGTCTCAGACTTGTATCCATATAATATTGAGGAAGCAGGAGTTGGAGGTGATGAACAACCAAAAATCCAGTGGCAGAAGCAGATGCCGATAGCAGAAAAGCCATAGATGGAGTGCATACTAGACAAGAGAGTGGGTAAGAAGACCAGGTGAAAGCAGTATTTTGAGTACTTGGTCAAGTGGAAGAACCACCCAGTGGAAGATTCCAGCTGGGAGACTAAAGAGGATATTCAAAATCATGGACAGACTGTGCAGGAGCTCATGGACAGGAGCCCATGAAAGTTTTCAAGCCGAGGAGTATGATGCAGGAGCATCGCCCAAGACAAGCGAGCCAGCATGGAAGACACCGGACAGCTGGACAAGTCCAGCCGAAACTTTTTGAATTTCATTCAAGATGAAGCGCCAATGTATAAATGCACCATTTATGGAAAGAGCCTTTGTATATTGTATCAAACCTCGAGCCATACGCTCTTGTCTGAAGTAGATAAGGAGGAATTTAATCTAGTTAATGCAGGTAGATAGGATTTATTTCTAGATTAGACAGTTTTAGATGAAAGGAGGGAAAACGGATATAGACACCCTCACTTGTACATTGTAACACAATTCATTCAGGAGCAAGATAAAAGAGCAAGCAGAGAACTGTGTAGAGAACATCCATGTACAGATATTGAATTAATAGAAGAAAGCTTTGATTCAAATCCATGGTTATGTGTCTATTCTCTATGTGTTGATGTTATGCTCATGAATGTTTGCTTTCTGGTTACACATTTGCTTTGTATATGCTGTGCATGTGATTTCATGTTTCAAAACTGAAGTCTGAAAGAGGGAGATAATAAGTTTCAATTGTTTCTCTGTCTGAGCCAGGAGATTCCTGCAAAGTGTGCAGTTGAATTCATCCGGAAGGAGTGCATTGATGAAGGCTCAGTAGTTGAACTTTTGTTCTCATTCGCCCAGAAGTTGATTTGGGTTGTTGAATCCGTGCAAGGAGAGTGCAAGCTGGAGAAGAAGAAGTCTCAGTTGTTAATCTGAGCAGGGGAGATAGAAGCCTACTGCTGCAGAAAGTACGCAAAGTCGGAAGGATTCAACACTTGAGAAGTTGTTGAACGCCAGAGTGTGAAGAGTGTGTGCAAAGTCCCTCTGAAGGAGTCAGAGTGGGAAAGCTCAGGTGGTATAGCACCTTTGTAGTACTGTTGAAAGAGAGCCCAGGAGGTTTGGGTCGAGAAGAGTTCGAGCCGGAGATGCAAGTGCAAGTGTCTGGGGATAAGTTATGAGAAAGGAGCTTTAGTCATTTGAAGAAATCCTCGAGGAGGAGGAATCGACGGTCAGGCTTCGTCGAGGAAACTGCAAAGTTCCGATAGTCATTAGATCTCGGGAAAGTTGCACAGGGTTTAAGCCTAAAGGAGCAGGGGAAGATCCCGGAGGTTTGGAGTTCGGAATATCGGGGTTTCTGTGGTCGTGAAACTTTTGTAGAACGAAATCGCGATCCGCGATTTCCCGAAAGGATCTCAGCCGTTGATATCGGTGAGACACGTGTCAAGAAGAAGGGGAGTTAGTGGAGCTCGGCTCATCGGAGAATCGAAGTTTATGGAGACAAGAGTCTTGTGCACGGTGAAGTCGCGATTAGCGAATTCCCGAGAGGATCAGGGTTGTTGATCATAGCGGGGATACGTGGCACGAGATCCCAGAGAGTTGGTATTCGACATTTCAGGATTTCCAGGGACATAGAACTCTCGCTTGTTGAAATCGTGATCCGTGACTTCCTGACAGGATTAAAGGCCCTAGTGGAGGACAGGTGTCAGAGGATTGAGTCTCGCCGTGAGTCGTCGACAGGTGGCATCACGTATCGGAGTTCGGGACTTGGAAGAGTCCGTGAAATTGTGCAACGGAAATCACGAATTTCCGAAATGCGATTTCCCGACTTCTACTAGAGCGTGGGCCCTAGGTGGTAGAGCAGAGGACAAGAGGCATCAGGGATCGGGAATCGGGGACATGAGAGGTAAGTGATTTACGACATCGTAAGTTCCGATTTCTCGACCCTATTGATATTGGAGTAGGGTGCATCCAGTGAGTCAGTTTCCATCAGCTTCTGACAATGGAATCCAACAGATCCACATTGCATGCGACAATCCCTCATGCAGGCAACAATTTTCCACATGCATGTCATCCGACCAGTTTGCATGTCATCTTTCAGGCCTTGCATGGCACCGATCTATCATCACATGTAGTTTCTGGTACTTTTCTAGTTTATATCTTTTTATCTCTAGCATAGATCCATTCATTATATGATCTATCTGAAACTATTTGATTACTATTTACATGCATGCAATTGTGAGTGAGTATTTGTACATGCATTTGATTGTTTGTATTTGACTACTTAATCAAAATATCTAAACAAGCCATTCTACTCAAATAAATAAACATGCAAGATTCACATTAAGCTCATAACTATTGAAACTCAATCATAAACCCTTAACCGCATCTAGAATCCCAAAGCATATCAATTTCGGTAGCAGATAGTCAACATTTGAGGTTAATATCTAGATTTGCGAATCTAGGGATATTACTGAAACACTTCTTCCAAAGGGTGCAATGTTTCATCCTCCAAGTGTAAATTCACCTCCAAAAGGTGTAATGTCCCATCATTAAGGTGTCATGTCATCTCTAATGGGTGCTAGGACATCTCAACAAGGGTGCCACGTCCTCCAAATAATGTGCAATGACCTCTAAAAAATAGTGGGATGACCTCCATCAAATGTGCAAGTAGCCCCTTAATGTTATCCAAAGGACCAAGGCTCTCTCCAAGTGAATAGCCATGTGAATTAAATTGTCCAAGGAAGGGCTCATGTGGTCAAATGTATCCATCAAACTCGTGGGAATGCACAGATGTCAAATGCAACATAGAAAGTGAGTCATGTCAATGTAAAAGCCATTAGATAGATCACATTGAGCACCCTCTTCAAACTTCACACTAGCTCATAAAATTATACAATTTGCCAACTTTAGGTATGGGAGGATCATCATTAACCCCTATTAGTTGTTCTAGTACCAAGGAAAAGGAGTATTTACCAATAAATCCATCAAGGAGCATGTGTAATAACATATGGTATGGTTTGGGGTTTACTTCATGGGTGGTGTCATAGTCATGTAAGGTTATGTATGATATTGATCCTCATGAGTGCCTTTGTATGAGGGAGTGTTTAGGCATTGAGTTACCCTTTTCTCAGCACCATGTCTTTATAAACCCCTATTGTCCTTTTTCTTTATTCATTCAACTTTTTTGGCTTTTGATTTTCATTTTCTAAGTCCTTTTTGTTGGGTATGCATTCATTGCATAAGACTTGGGGTGATGGCCTCTTAGAGAAGGGGTAGAGCTCATTCTTCTTTATTTTTTCTTTGTTCTTGACTTTTCTTTTCTTTGTTCTTTGTTTTTCTTTGCATTTTGAGTTTAGCATTTGTGATTTCTATATTAATTTTTTTTATCAAGCTACATCAACCTTGATCATTATATATCCTTCTTCTCATGGGATTATGAGGCATGAACCTTGATGGGTGACATATGACAACCAACCCAAAATAAGGGATAATAGAGATGGAAAAAATAGAGCATGTTACATATTGATGCAGGAGCATCCGCACCTCGTCGTGCGCGCCTGCACGGGAAGATGGAAAAGACTTCAAAGGGAGACGTCAGGGTCACGGTTGTGACTATTTTGAGGAGCGCCGCCGATTGAATAAAAGAATCCATATTTAGGCGTACTTATGTATCAATTGGGACCTGGAGCAGATAATCTCTCGTCCTTGTATAGCAGGAACACTTATTAGATTTTAATGCAGAAAGATTAGATTGGATACAGGTAGATAGGGTCATTAAGTGTAGATTAGACAATTTAGCTTTTGTGAGGGAAAACCGAATATAGGCACCCTCCTTTTCTGTATTATCATTATTA
>ML786194.1:563966-576047 GCA_009831015.1 Picea engelmannii | reverse complement strand
GCGGGGTGCAGTCGGGTTGAGTCCGGGATGGTGCAGTCGCAGGGTTGCTTGAAGAGACAGTGATCGGTTATGATGACCATAGCAGGAAGGAATATTATGAAGGGAGAAAAGACTTCAGAGAACTGCTTAGAGTGCGAGCGAAATTGAGGCGAATTACCTTGGACAGAGAAGGGGAGAGACTGGCCCATTTAGCCGGGAGTCGCGAGGATGAGTTGTTTAAATTCGGCCATCGTTTCTTTCCTTATCAGGGCTCAGACGGTCATTGACGGAGCACGTGATTTCAGGCCTCGCGACCTCGGGACTTTGGGTCTCAGGAAGGGGGACGATTGACGACCGAGGCGCGACGTCACGAGAAGTGAGACCGCGGGATCGGCATTTCGGGATTTCTGAGTCCGGGTGCGAGAGGACACATCCTCCGAGCGGCGAGAAGCGAAGGAAGAGTCAACGTTGACTTTCCTCGGTCTCGGGAACCCGGGAAAAAGACATTCGATGTCGGGATTCGCGAGAGGCGAGACTCCGATTCTTCTCCTCAGGTAAGTTATAAAGGAGGAAGCATGTGTGAGAGAGACTGTGGGTTGCGAAACCCCGAAAAGGGGAGGAAGAGTGCCAACTCTTCGGGCCGAGGATTTGTGAAGGTCCTGGTGGGGCGACCGTGCTCGCGAGGGGCAGGGTGGCCGTCACATATGGATTGGGATATGGATACATTACCCCTATCAAGGCCCCCTGGTAGTACAACTTTTCCCAAGAGTGAAAACACTTCACTAAGAGATGATGATGACCACCAAGGTGAAACAAGGAAAAATGTATAAATTCAAAGCATCATGATCCATTATCTGATTCAACCCATGGTCACTATTTTCATGTCAAAAACATTAAGCATTAACACTTAATATGAAGCAGTAAAACAAGGTACCTCATGTGTGTCATGCACCATATCATTTGATGTGAGCAGGTTGAGCATAGAGTGGGAGACATATGTGGGAAACTGTTTGTGGAGAATTCTCAATGTCATCATCATAACTATTATTTGTGATGTGGATAATGGTAGAAAATGAATCTCCTCTGGTTACCCCTAGATGTGAGGGGGTAACAATACCAACTCAACATTATCCATTGGTATGAATAATGCAACTTTGCAAGAGACATTGAAAAGGCCCAACAAAAATATCTTTAAACCAAGGATGATAATTTCTTGAAGGCCAAAGCACCCTTTAGCTCACATATTGTTTATTCTTTTTCACTAAAATGCTCCAAATTAGGGTTTCCAAAGTATTAATAAATTTGTAACTTTTAAGAGACATAGAAAGAAACTCACCAAAACGATGGTGAACACCACCCTCAAGTTAGTCATAGGAACTATAAAATAAGTTCAAGAGAAAGAATATTAAGAAGTTCTAGGTGGTGCATTAGTAGGTTTAAATCATCCCCTCCCTTAAAAAGTGGAATGGTTATCAAAGATATATAAATGTACTTTACCACATGAAGTTTTGTAGAAACGTCATTGGAGGAGGGATTGATATGAAAGGAAGTGGAAGTGTTATGTTTGGGAATAGATTATGCTAAACAAAAGGAATTTGAATATCTTCATTCTAAAAGAGGAAGAAAAACAAAAGTGGAGCATAGACTAATTGAAACAAGGGAGAAGACCCTATGTAGTTATAATTATTATAGAGAATTCAATGAAAATATGCCTCATTAAGGGTCACAGTACAAAGAAATGATGAAGACTTTTCCTTGAATCTTTAAACATTTGAGATCAAACAAGGTGAAGGCCTTATGTTTTCTTATATAATGAACATGTTTTCCAAGAATGCATAGTCTATCTTCTCCTAAGGCTACAAACATATTTCCAATTGAAGTTGGCACTCACCATAGGCAAGAAAGAGAGTTGTTTTTGCCTTATGATTGCTATTTTTCCTTAAACTTAACAAACTAATTTCTGCATCCTATAATTTGTATACCTAGAAACAAAACAACAATACATGGATTTGATTCTGGACTATGAAACATAAATATTATTGAGTAAATAACTTTCAACACACAAAAAAATAAATCATAAACCAATCACACAATTAATAGATACGAGAGATACCCTAGAAACCACAACTATGGGGGAAACTAGCAAACAAGGGTTTTATTATTTTCATCTCAACGAATCAAAAAATTATTACAGCAACGCCAAACTTGACAACTTCACATTCGCCAACAAAATCAATTTGGATAAATGTTGGGCCTGTAGTGTCTTCAACCTGTTAAAATATGATCTCAAAACAGTTAGTTAAATCTTGATTTCATCCTCCAATATCACTATAACTGTAATGCAGTAAAATTATAGAGTTACAATTGTAGTGATATTGGAGGTTGAAATCAATATTTAACTAAGTATTTTGAGCTCATATTTTAACATGGTATCAGAGCTAGGGCTCTAAAGTTCAGTGGACAACCTTGACACTAGGACAATAATGACTTGCTGGGGAATTTGCTTGGAAGGAGGGGAAAGAAAGGTTCTTTTTCAGTTGGAAAAAGATGACTTCCAACATAAGGTTTGAAGATAGGTTGGAGGGGATCTCCAACTACCTATAGTGGAAGGTGAGGATTACAAGTGTTCTCAAGGAGAATAAGTTTTGGTCGTTTGTGCATACCATTGTTCCAGTCCCTGCGTCAGATCCCATTTCTTTGGACGTTCATGGAGTGAAGGAAGCCAAGGCCCAGAGAATCATTTTGGATGGAGTCAAAGACCACCTTATTCCACATTTCGCTGAGAAATAGACAACTAGGGAAATGTGAGATGCACTGAAGAATTTATATGAGGAAAAGAACAAGAACCAAAAAATGGCTCTCTAGGACAAGCTCCATAGTACTAGGATGGCCAAGGGAGAGAGTGTGGTCTCCTATCTCACTAGAGTTGCAAGGGTGAAGGATGAGTTGGCAACCGTCAAAGAAGTTATTCCATAGTGAGAGTTGGTGTGTATATCCCTCAAGGGATTCACCAAGGAGTGGGAGGTTTTTGTGAAGTGTGTGGTGGGGAGAGAGAAGCTCCCTGACTGGATTATATTGTGGGATGACTTTATAGAGGAGGATATTTGGGAGGGGTATCAGGAGAAGGCAATGAATGGTTCAAACGAGCGAAATGTTACTCTTATAGGAAAGAGCAAGGAGAAGAAGAAGGGCATGAGAAAAGTGAAATGATTTTCATGTCACAAGACTATCCACTATGTTATTCATTGTCTGGACAAGAATAAGAGGAAGAATGAACCAAAGGTGTCAGCATCAATTGAGATTGCCGAGTTTGCAGAGAAATTCGAAAAGGAATTTTCTATGATGACTAGCCCCTTAGGTAGTGGTTGTCTAGTGTTCGAGGACATTGAAGTGTGGTTCATGGACAATGGAGCTTCTCAACATATGATGAGAATGAGGTTATTGTTCCTTAGTCTTTCAGAAATAGAATCAGATTGCTTTGTGGACAGTGGGGCCGACTCACAACTTGCAGTGAAGGGGGTTGGAAGTGTTAGATTCCAACTAGAGTTAGGAGGGTTTTTAGAGGTAGTCAAGGTGTTTTATATTCCAGAGATGACAGTTAACTTGCTCTCGTTTCATCTTTGGAAACTGATGGATTTGGAGTTGCATTCTACTATGGATGAATATTTTTATTTTATATCCAAAGGGAGATAATCCACACACACCATTGTTTCTTGGTGTTAGGTATGAGAGATTGTACACATTGTTGGGATGACCTGTGGTTGGGTCTAGTGGATTTATGAATTTAGACTCTGTGTCGAAGAGTGGGTAGGTTGCACGGGAGAGAGATTTGATTCTGGGGACTCAACCCTCTTCTAGGACTCTCAGAGGACTCAACATGCATGAGTTGACATAGATGGATGCTCATGAGAGTGTGGAGTCTCCTATGATCATCTATTTAGTTCATAGATCAATAGAGGTAGAAACATATGCTTCCAGTGAAGTTGGAGTTGAGGTCTCTGGTTTAGAGGGAGCAACTACAACAACGGATGGGATGATGGATTTGGAGACATAATCTGGTGGAGGTACTAGAATTACTTTCCTCTCTAAGAGGGAGTGTTATATTTGGTAGCTCAGAGGTACTTTTTCATTGGCGATGACCAACATGCGGAAGTGACTGAACACATTTCTTCCTAGTGACTTTATAAAGTCAAGTTGAGACTTTTAATTTTTTAATGTGTAAAAAGTGACTTTATGAGGGTGTGGGTCACTTAAGTGACTTAAGTGATCTCAACGAATGATTAAGTCATGGTTGTTCATCTCATGAGGGAAATATTAGATCTTGACCATCAATCTCATTGGAAGACTAAGGGTTAGGGTAGTTACACATTGAATATGCATAAAGGGCGCACTAGAGGAGAGGAGGGCACACTTTTTGAGTAGAGAAGAGAGGGAAGGTGAAGAGTCACGAATCCCACAAGAGATTTTGAGCTTAGAGAAAGGGAGAAACAACAAGTTGGGGTGGCATGCATTCCAAGGCAGGGATAGGCAAGCATCTAAGAGAAGTTTCAACATTTAGTAGCTCAATTCGTACAACAACTGAAGGAGGAGTTCGTACAACATTTATGGTTGTTCGTACAACTGAGAAAGGGCATGAAATTTGAGGCAACAAGTTCAATTGAGTTTGTCACAAATTTTGAGAATTTTTGCTGTGGGAATCTATATAGTTGAGTATTGTACTTCTCGGGAAAATTTGGGTGCATTTATTTAGGGACGTACACCTTCATTTCTGTTGTACATGACTGTATAATGCACAAATATCGAGGAAGTTGAGTTTGGAAAGATTCTTAAGGAGTTAATGTGTTGATTTTAGAGATAAGTTACTATGAATTAAATGATGATATTGATGTTGTTGTAGCTCAAAAATTTTCCCTTGAAGCTCAATAATAAAATCTCCTTGAAACTGGTTTTCCCCTTGTGTGTTTTTCTAGGGGAATTACCCAGAATTTCTAGTGTTCAAGTGTGATTTTTTTGTTGTTCATTGTTTTTCTGCTCTTGTTTTATTGCTTAGTTAATGCATTTCTTCTCATATACTGTTGTAGAATGATAGTATTTTATTGCATTACAATTATAGTTATATTGGAGGTTGAAATCAAGATTTAACTAAGTGTTAGAGCTTACATTTTAACACATATTTACTCATATATTTTGTATGGTGGCCTTCTATGGGTATGGTTCAGTGTTGTGACCCTCCCACAACCTCTACCTACTCTAGGAAATACAACCAGGTTAAACCCAACCTTTGTCTCCTAACACGACACCCAAATCGGCTTTAGATATGGCCCTAAACCCTCCTCACGACCTCTTGCAAAAGACACAACCCTTAATTCTTGGGAACACCTATAACTCATCCTCCACAGACCGACTGTCCCACAGATCTGTAAGGAAATTAAGGAAGCAACCTTTTGATCTCCTCCTTGACACTTGAGCTCCTTCAAGACTAAACCCTTGCTCTATATATTTCACTGAAACCCTCTTGGTGTCACTCACCAACTCAATGATCTCCTCAAGTCACATCACTTGATTATAAATCTCTAACAAGTGATTAACTTATAACAAGTGGTTAACTTAACAAGTGGTTAACTTCTAACAAGTGGTTAACTTCTAAATGACTTGGAGATACATTAAATCATGTTTCTTTCGCTTGCATGACACCTTTCCTAAGCCAAGACACCTATCCTTGTTACAATATTTTAACACTCCTTCTTAATGAGGAAGGTGTTCTCCACTTTTCCCATTTTATCATTGAAGTAGATAAACTTTCCTTTCATCAAGGCCTTGGTGAGAATATCTACCACCTGCTCATTTGTAGGCACATACTGTAACTGGACTGCACCAATTTACACACAATCTTTGATGAAGTGACACTTTATGTCGATGTGCTTCGACCTATCATGAAATACTGGATTCTCAAAGAGTTTTATGCCACTCTGATTATCACAGTGTATTATGGTCGGTTCTAACTCCTAATCGAACAATGCCACTAGCAACTTCTGAAGCCATATGGCCTCACATGTTGCCATGCTCGTTGCCATGTAATATGATTTCATAGAATTCAATGCAATAGACTTATGTTTCTTGTTGAACCCCCAATCCCAAGTCGAAGAGACACCCTGAAGTGATTTTCCTATATACTGCATTACTTTCCCAGTCTGCATTTATGTAGCCCACCAAATTCACTCCATCTCCCTAATAATACCTCTAACATACTCAACTGTGCCACATAGGTACCTGAAAATATGTTTCGTTGTTGTCCAATGCACTCTCCTTGGTTCCACCATGAATTGACTGAGAGTATTCACAAAAAAACAAATCTTTGGCCTTGTATTGACTAGATACATGAGAGAGCCTATCAACTGCCTGTATAAGGTAGAGTCCACTACCTCCTACTTGGAAGCATCTATCTTCTTCCAATTTGTAATGTTGGGAAAATACTTAGAGGGGGGGGTGAATCAGTATTTTGAGCTATTAACAATTTTTCACTTTTCTTTCACTGAAAAATCTTAGTCTACTTTATAGAGACCAGTTATTGTATATTCTTATGAAAACAGTAGTGCATCCAGGGATTTCTTCATTCATCAGATGTCTTTTAAACAGTAATTCAAAAAAATAAACCAACACAGATGAATAGGACACATGAACACCGGGATTTAAGGTGGAAACCCAATTAGGGAGAAAACCACCGCTGCTGTTGTCTCTGTCTTCAATGATTATTATTAAGAAAACATTCTACAACAATGTACTAGTGAAGACTCATACTAGTACGCAGGCTTCTACCTGCAGAAGGCTACAACCTGCTCTCGTTTACCAGCCTTTCTTGGAAGGGAGCTTCAACCCCCTGAAGATAGCACCAGTTTCTACTGGTAGAATGCTACTGCTGAAGGGTTTAACCCTCATACTCACTGCTGACCACGTTTCATTATTTTTCACACTGGATCAGGTAGTTTCATCTAGTGGTTATGATAGTCACATAAATTATCTCAAGAGTAAACACAGATCTACAGACTATCAGGCAGTTACTAAAGGACACATAAAAACAACTCAATAAACCTGGAGATAATGYTTCTGATCTCRTGTTTGCTGAACCCACARCTGAGATCTCTCTGTCAATGTAGATCTGCCGCCCAACTGCCACAAGGAGGTTCCTCTTTCTTCAAATCTTCCATGCTGCCTGCACAAATGACCTCACCCGCCAGTAGCTATCCTTATTGTCAGAAAATGGCCTCTGCCTCCTGCAAAAGGACCTCTGCAACCTCTCACTGTCCTCCTTTGCCTCTGCCTCACTCTATCTGTAGCCTTCTTATGCCCATTGGTCCAGGACCCGTTCAACGCTCATCGGGTCCCATATTTATTACCCGGAGGAAATCGGGCTCCTATTTAAATTTTGAATTAAACTTACGCGCGTCGTTTCGAATCGGGTTTCGACATTCCATATGCTAGCCCTGCTGGCTATAGGCCTTGGCCCCATAAGACCGTCAACACATGACCTCGGTCAAACTGCTCATCGGGGTTTCGACGTTTTCGATGTCACGGTGTACATGCCTCCAGGATTCTCGATCCCCGATTTACCGAGCTTTAGCCCCATCCGGCTACACAATGGTCCATATGACCATTACCCATGATCACGACCTAACCCCGTCGGGGCTACGGGGTTTGTGATGCATCAATGCATTCACCCGATGATTCCCGATCGTCCAAATCCCGACGCTTCATTCATATGCTAACAGCTGGCCTCTACTACGCCTCTGTCCTCCTTCGCTGCTGTGCTGACAACTGTACCCCACTCATCGGGATTTCGTGGATCGTGATTTCGAAATGCATAGAACCTTTGTGCCCGGGATCTCCGATATCCCGATTTCCGATATGCCAACTCGCTCCTGATTTCCGACACCTCTCCCTCAAATGGACAGTCTCGATACCTTTGGGATTTCGAGACTTTTGATCTCTCATTTCCTTCAACATCAGGAACTCCGATTTCCCGATGTCCGATATGCTGACGGTGCCTTGATCTTCGACACTTGTCCCTCAGATGGACGGTCCCGATCAACGATGCCTCTGCTGACGTCACACTGGTTTGACACGTGTTAGATTCTGCCACGTGTCACTCTGATTCGTGACTTTCATGTGCCTGAAGTGTTGAATCTGCCTGACACCTGTCATTCCCTGGTTGTTCCACGTGTCCCTTTGCTGACGTGGTGTGCTTTCATGGGTTGAATCAACGGTTCAGATGCAATCTTGGCTCAATGGCTGCGATTACATCGCGAAATCGCATATCGCGATTTCGGAGTTTTTGATGTCAAGTGAATTGGACATTATAAACTCTTGATCCCCAAATCTCCGATGACTTATCTCCTTCGCAACTTCTGCAGATCTGACGGTTGTCGGTCTTTTGGGAAATTTGAATGGAATCCAATGGTCACTGGATCTCTGTCTTCCTTCTTCTTTGTAATCTCTTGCTGCGCGCATTTTCTTCAATGCTGTACCTCCTGAGCTCTTACATCCGAATCCCCCAAGGGGTTTTATCCTTCATATCCTTCCATCTCCGTTGTTTCCATCAATGACAACAACCATCATCGTTGCTTGTTCAATATTTGCCAACATGTAACTATGGGTGTAGACATTGGCTGATAGTCCTACATCCTGAATATCTTCAAGATATCCACTGTGTATTACCCTTGTCTTAGGAAAATTTTTCCATCTCGTTGCCACACCTCCAATCCTACAAAATAGTGCATCAACCCCAAATCCTTCATATAGAACTCCAAAGAAAGATCCCTCTTGCAATATGCAATAAGCCTTTGTGAACATGTTAGTAATAGATCGTCCACATCCAACACGAGAATGGATGACTCTTGACCTATCATTATGTAGTATAGGTTAGAGTATGCATTTCTCTTCATGAATCCCATGCCCTACAAGTAACTATCAAGGTGATCATACCACGCTTTGGATGCCTTCTTGATCCCATACAATTCTCTCTTCAATTTTCATACATGAGTCTCCCTTGCATATGCCTCAAAACCCTCTGGTTGTTCTATATACACTTCCTCCTCAATAAATCCATTGAGGAATGTCTTCTTGACGACCATTTGATGAATCTTCCAACCCATATCTATTTCTAATGAGATCACAACCCTGATAGAAGTATATATGGATATCGGGGAAACATTTTTTCATAGCCAACTCCCTCTTTCAAAGAGAATCCCTTAGCCAGAAACCTGGATTTGAATTTCTCAATGCTGCCATATGACATGCTTGATCTTATAGATCCAGTGAGACCCAACCACTGATTTTCCCTCTGGTCTTGGCACCACCTCCCAAACATCGTTCTTCATGATGGAGGTATACTCCACCATGGCATCATGCAAAACCTACTTCTTTTATGCCTCCTACAAATTGGAAGGATCCTTGTTAGTGAGATCACTCATCAACGTCATATACCCCGAGTATTGTTGTGGTGGCTTGCTCTGCCTGAAGCTCGTACTAGGAGAACCCATGAACTTTTAGGCATCTCATAATGTCTAAGAAATATATCAGTTCTTCTTCCTCCCTGCAGTAGGAGGTACAACCTCGTTGGGTGGAGCTTCCTTCTCCTCATCCTACTCCACAATTTGAGTATCATTCCCTGTACCTATACCTGTATATGTACATGTCCTTGTGACTTGTACTTGTACCCGTGACTTGTACCTATACCCATTTATGTACCTATCCTTATGACATGTAGCTGTGACTCATGTTCCTCCTTTGGAGATACCAAATCCTGATCCCCTGTTGCTATTAGCACATCATAAGACTTCCTAAAATCCTTCTCCTCCTCAAATATGACTTCCCTCTTGATTGTTAAATTTTCTCTTAAGCAGTTAAGTGTGTTATGTATTCTTTAACTTTAGACTATTAAAACAATAATTGCATGCATACAGATCATTGAATGAAAGACATCCACAATATACACAAGATTTATCCTAGGAAACCCTCGTGGGGGAGAAAACCCAACAAAGCTTCTTCAAGATAGATTCTTCAACAAGTACAATGTCTCTCTCAAGAGAGATCTCACCAAAATAAAGATAAACCAGAAACTCTAACCATAATAGGGCAGCACACCACTAGACCAAGATAGTCCTCCAACAGATAACCAAAATCATTAACCATAACACCCTTCCTCTGCAACTACGTCTCCTCCTCAGACTTGTGCAATTTTCTGTGTGAGAGAGATTGTTGTGTGTGTTCTACAAGTGAGGCACCTAACCTCTTATAAATACAGGTTCAGCCACCCTGAGTTAGGTCAGGGCCGACTTGTCCACTTTATCATTCTAATATACAATTGACTTTGTCAAGGCACAATAGGGCCAACTTTTACAAAGGCACAATAGGGCCGACTTAGAAAATATAATATAATATTATTCTTTAGGGTTTTGTCTTCGTCAAATACAATATGAATACAATAAGAATATCTTCTGAAGCTACTCAAACTTCAACACTCCCTCTTAGCAAGGAAGGTATTCTTCTGGCTCGATCATCACGACTGCTTCTGCTCTTCCGTACACTTTGACCATTGACTTGTTGAATTTTCACGAATATATATTGAAGAAGTTTTGTAACCATGTTAGTGTCTAGGGTCTAATCATCCATTCGAGATTAATTTCATCACAGGGCTATAACTCACCAGCTCACACAAAATTTGGCATCTAGTTCTCAAGGAACTAGTAACCTCTGGTTGGCACACCAGGAAACTGGTCCACAATGACCATGCATATAATCATGAGGATTAGGCGATGTAATGCACACACAATACTCATCTATCCCAAGGCTAAGAAACACCTCCAACCACACAGGTTGGCCCATCAACTTAAAAAGTCAAGTAACTAACCAACACTGAAGGCATGGCATCTGATGACCTTGTGCGAGGTCATTCTGATTGGTTCTGTAGTTAGTAACTTGTGTACTAGACTTTTTCACTGGAGTATAAATATGCATACTATACTTTTTCACTGGAGTAGCAGTAACTCGGCGTACCATAATTTTTCACTAGAGTATCCCTCTGCGTACTGGAATTTTTCACTGGAGTAGAAGTAACTTGGCATGCCAAACTTTTTCATTGGAGTATTTCTCTGTGTACTAGAATTTTTCACTGGAGTAGAAGTAAATCGACGTACCAAAATTTTTCATTGGAGTAGCCCTCTGCGTACTAGAAGTTTTCAGTGGAGTAGCACTAACTCAACGTACTAGAATTTTTCACTCAGTAGTCGTAATGTGCCCGTGAATTACTACCAATTTCATCTGCCACACACTGAAGCTGCTGCCCTGGAATCACATCTGTAACTAATCACTCCCTCTTACTAGGGGTGTCCTTCTAGACCACACCAAACTTTTCTCTAAAGTACACGAACTTCACTCCCAACACAGGCTTGGTAAACGCATCAACTATCTTCTCATCTGTAGCAACATACTGAAGCTTCACTACTCCCCTATGTACCATATCTCCAATATAATAGTACCTGATACCGATGTACTTGGACTTGTCATGGAACACTGGGTTCTCTGTCAACTTCACACAACTCTGGTTGTCACACTAGATAGAAGTCACCTCTAACTTGAGATCAAACAATCTTGCAAGAATCTTCCGAAGCCACACTTCTTCGATGCTAGTTGAACAAGATATTATATACTCAGCCTCAACTCTTCTAAGCATGACACTGGTTTGCTTCCTGATAAATCACGAGATCATAGATGATCCCATACCGAAGCAACATCCAGATGTACTGTTCCAGTCTGCAACACTACCGACCCAATATGAATTGACAAATCCTTGTAGGTTTATCTCACAGTCTGAAGCATATCTCAATCCATAATCAATTGTACCTTTTGGGTACCTCATCACATGTTTTACGGAAATCAAGTGAACACGTCTTAGATCAATCATATACCTGTTGGTCACTATAATTGCTTAATTAAATTCAAACAACCAAGTGAAACATAAATTATCAACCCAGGGAAGTCTTTTGTTTCAAAGATAGCTGCGCACTATATATGCTCAATTCCAAAAGCACTTAGTGTTGTAGTAAA